>VZRI01010772.1:399233-429759 GCA_013397515.1 Upupa epops | reverse complement strand
ATAGCAGGTAGCATGCACAAACTATGTGCCTATTTGTAGGCTTGAGTGTGTTTTGTGTGCTAAGAGAGATGGGGCAATGAGGGAGGTAGGACAGGGTTTCAGTGCTATGAAGAGGAGAAGGATGCAGGTAGCTTCAGGACTATAATGCATGGTGATAGAAACCCGGCATTGCTCTACTGCTGAACATATAGAATTTTACTGTGAGTCATTTCTGTGCCTGCAGAAAACATCTGGGATTATCATCCCAGATGATGCATTAGAGTTTCTCTGAAAGGAAGTCACAGCAGTTTAGAAACAGTTATGGGGAGAAAACAGAAGAAATAAGTGGCAGAAGAGTGATGGAAAAAATGTTGCCTTGAGGCATCTCTTAGCTTTAAGGTAGAAAACAGCTTTGGGGCAACAGCCTGTCAAAAGTTAGGTCTGTCTTCCTGGGTGATATGTGAGTAACCAGGAACTGAAGCCAGTCTGTCAACAAGTTGTGAGAAGATACATGGTTTTATCAAGTAATGACTAAATGACATGTATAGTTAAAGCCAGCTCTGTAGCTGGTGTTCAGTGTCAAAGGTCTGGATTTATGGCTGTTAATTCTGTCTAGACCCTGTTCTCCTTCATAAGTAGTAATTTTATTAAAAGATTGCATAGCTGTAGCACAAAGTGATTGATTGTGGACATCCATGAAAGATGCCGTGCAGCCTTACTTGGAGACTGTACTCAAGAAGAAAAGCAGATTCTCTGTGACATATGGGAGCTGATCAGAGATGACTTCAGTTTCACTTAAAGATCAAAAATAAATGAAAGCTTAACTATTTAATTGGTGACCAAAGGATTGCTGTTGTCAAGTGAATTATTAACAACAGGGTGAGAATGAGACATGGTTGCTCAAGGAGGTTCATCTTCAGGTGCAACAAAACTGAGGTTGTCCAAGGTGCAGGAAGCAGCAGACATGGCAGAGAGGGACAGAGTGATGCAAGCTCCAAATGATACCCAAGCTGGTGAGAGAACTCTAAAGATTTCTCCTTGCTAATCATAGAATAAACTGAATTGTTACTGGTTGACTAGTGATCAAATGACAGGCTCTTAAATACAGATTAGATACTCGATAGATACATTTATAATTTTGAGTTTATAGGAGCTGGTGAATAGAACAGAGGTACAGGTCTGAAGGCTTCAGGCGTATTTTCCTGGTTTAAGTGATTTAATACATTGTTCTCTTAAATGAGTCTGAGAGAAGTCTGCAGGCAGTGGAAACCAGTCTTGATCTGTTTAAAGCATGATGTTTTCTGTAGGTAAATAATTGCAAAAAATAAACCAGAAGAGACACGGGGAGTTTCTTATCTGTATGGGGCCAGATCATTAAACCGAAAATGTTACTGGTACATATTCATTGAGCTTCTTACAATCTTACTGTGGAAAGAGAAAGGAAATGCAGGTGTGGTAAAAGGGCTACAACTTTATGGCCAATGTATGTGAATACAAAATAAGACTCATTATTTAAGAAACCGGTGTGGCTGAGCTGCAAATCAGGAAGGGATTTTACCACAAGATGAATGCAGATAAAAATGAAGAGATTAGTTGAGTATAAACAGATTAATGTGCACAGTACTGAAACAGGAAGCAGTGAGATTCTGAAGGCTGTATATGAAAAGTGAAAAAGCAAATTGTTTCTCTGTGGATTTGGGAACCAAAAAAAAATTAAAAGATGAACTGTAAGTCATAGAAAAATGTATTCATGGGAACTACTGGCTAAGCAAGGCTTTTGGTAGCTGAATATTACATTTAAGCATGAATCATTCTGTAGATTTCTCACTTGCATAAAGGATAACACAGAAAAGAGGAAATTTTACAGAAAACAAATTTTACAGAACAGGTACCAAACTGTTCTTTGCAACTGATGTAGGAGAAAGATGGAATAAAAATGTGTTAGACATTCTTGGCCTCATCCGAAGCTTGGGCTTTTTGTTCAGCTGTTCAGTTTGTGGGAGAAAAACAGGATTGCCAGGGATCTTCTGAGGTGGCAATGTCAGAGCACAAAGTCCTTGCTTTTGTACTTAGCAATTGAAGTTGTTTAGCTTTATGATTTTCCTAGACATTCAAGAGGGCCCTCCATCTGCCTGCCTACTCTGAGACAGGACCTAGTATTTAGTCAGTTGCTAATGCATTAGGGAACATGCAGTCCCAACCATGCTATCTCTGTTCCATTGCTCCTCTGGCCCTGTGAAAAGGAAATTTGGCCAAAAGCAGCCCTGAATCTTTTTTACTGTAAATAAATGATTTTTCTTATCCCAAATAAAAATGGAGGTTAGTTTGCTTAGCTGCTTTTCCTATCAATGAATGGAGTAGCATTTGGTTGTCTTCCCTGAATTTCATCTATTCCAGAGTGGTTTCTCCCATTTAGCATCATAATTTTGACCTTGTACCCTGTTCTCCCTGAGGCTTGATCCAGCTTGTGTTTTAACACAAACTTGTTGGTGTGATGATGTTTTCTTTGCTCACAGGAAAGCTGAGGACCTCTGTGTTTCTTGCCCTCGTAATTTCACTTTACAGAATCACAGAATGTTAAGGATTGGGAGGGACCTCAAAAAATCATTTAGTCCAATCTCCCTGCCATAGCAGGATCACCTAGGTCAAGTCACACAGGAACATGTCCAGGCAGGTTTTAAACATCGCCAGAGAAGGAGACCCACAACTTCTCTGGGCAGCCCATTCCAGTGCTCTGTCATCCTCACTGTGAAGAAGTTCCTTCTCAAATGATAGATGTATGATATATCACATCCACAAATTTGTAGCTCTTACTGCACTCATCCTGGCTCCAAAAATGGTTTGAGAGATTTTTTTCCAATCAGAGTGGCTGGTTTGTAGTTCTTATTCCCCTTTTGGTACTCAGAAAGGGTTGTCTGATCAAATATCTCTTTGGTTATGGAAGAACACAGGTTATCCCAGTATGCCTTTTTCAAGTCAGTGGTGATGCCTATTCTGCTTCTGCCCTTCATGAGGGAAGTGGTTCAGTACTACATTCAGCACTTGAAGGTGAAGGCTGTAAGATTTGAGCACATTTGATGTGTCCAAATATTCATTAAGCAGTTCTTGTATCATTTCACCCATATTCCTGATGGTTTATTTTAATGGTGGTATGTATCTTGTTGCAATTGTAGGTTTTCTTAGTGAAAACAAACAAAAAGGAAACCACTTTTCTGGCTAATCTAGATGAGCTTTTGTTTGCTTGTTTTCTAGTTTAAATAAAAGACTTTCAATTTCTTTCTCCAATGTTGACAGCATTTCTAACACCTTTTCTTATTGCCTTCTTTTGTCTCCCTGCTAGCTGTAATTCATTTTGAGCCTTAGCTTTGCAGCCTCTGACACTCCATGCTTGATCTGTTTGTTTGTACTTGTCTTCAGAAATGCCACCTGATTTCTATTTGTGGTACAATTCCTTCCTGATTTTTTCAGTCCAGCCACACTAGTCTCCTTCTATCAAGTGTTACTATGAATTCATTTGTAGCTGATGTGCCTGCAGATTTATTCTCTTTAACTTGTTCTTGCTGTTTGCCATGTGTTACCATTTATTACCAGATGTTCAAACTCCTTTTCTCCCCTTCTGCTTCCAAAAACCTTCTGGAAGCTAATGGCCTAAACATCTCTTGGTGTATTTCACAAGTACTATGTTAATACCACTGCCTGACATGCTTTGTCACGCTAGTGTTAAAAAATAATGCTTGTATTAAAAATAAATCATTAAGTTGGATCATTAAGGTGGATAGATGATGGCAGAGCAGTGGGTGTGGTCAATCTTGACTTCAGTAAGGCATTTCACACAGTCTCACATAGCATCCTCGTGGCAAAACTGAGGCAGTGTGGACTGGATGATTGGGTAGTGAGGTGGACCGTGAACTGGCTGCAGGAGAGAAGCCAGAGAGTAGCAGTCAATGGGACAGAGTGTAGTTGGAGACCTGTATCTAGTGCGGTCCCACAGGGATCAGTACTGGGACCAGCCCTCTTCAATGTATTCATTAGTGACTTGGATGAGGGATGGATGTCAGGAGGATGGAACCAGGCTCATCATGTCAATGTCATCTGGTGACAGGACCAGGGGAAATGGTGCAAGCTGGAACATAGGAGGTTCCATATAAATATCAGAAGGAACTTCTTCCCAGTGAGGGTAACGGAGCATTGTAACAGGCTGCCCAGGGGGTTGTGGCGTCTTCTTCTCTGGAGACATTCAAGACTGGCCTGGATGTGTTCCTGTGCGACTCGGTCTAGGTGGTCCTGCTGTGGCAGGGAGATTGGACTAGATGATCTTTCGAGGTGCCTTATGATGCCTAATGATTCTATGATTCTAAATCGTGTGATGTTACAGGACTGTGTACACACAGCAAATACCACTGGAGGATACTGAAAACATTAAGGCATCACATTGTAGCATCATGGGTACCCTGCTCAGGGGATGGGAAAACCTTTTCAGTCTTCCTTTTGTATTAGTCCTTTACCTTTTCTGCTGTGTTTGCTTTGCTTGCCTGTACATAGCAGATTATAGCAGTTTTCTACCAGGAGAGTACCTCTGTCTAGAGGTACTTGGGTCAGTAAGAAACACTGACCGAGGGCTCAGAAATATTCCAGTTATCTCTTGCATAGGGTCAGGCTTGCAGAACACAAGAATATGTGCTGGTTTGGTGTGCGGAAGACAAAACCAAAATGCAGAGGTCCTATTGCTTGCACAGTCCCAGTGTTTGGTATGCTTTTGAGTAACTCTTGTCCACGAAATGGGCTTAAATCCTAAGTCCCTGGAGGCTGTTAGTTCATGGCACCCAGGTGAAAAGCAAGGCTGGATGGATGTTGAAAAAACTGGGAGAGCTAAAGACCAGGAGCTGGGCTGTGACAGTACATGAGAGGTACCAAACTCTTCTTCGCCACTGCTGTAGGAGAAAAAGGGAGGAAGAAATTAGTAGACCATGTCCTCATCTGAAGCTTGGGCAGGTTTAGTTTGGAGATTAGGAGGCTGTGGGGGGACCTCATTGCCCTCTATAACTACCTGAAGGGAGGTTGTAGAAAGGAGGGTGTTGGTCCCTTCTCCGTGGTGATTAATAATAGAACCATGGGAAACGGTCAGAAGAGGTAGGGGAGGTTTAGATTAGATCTTAGGAAGAAATTCTTTACAGAGAGGCACTGGAACAGCCTTCTCCAGGAGATGGTTTAGTCATCATCCCTGGAGGTCATTAAGAATCATGCAGACACAGTGTTTCATGACAGGCTGTAGTGGCAGGCATGGAGGGGGTTATTTTGTGGTTTTCAATCTCTCATGTATTTAGGGGTTTTTTTTGTGTGGGTATGGTTGTACTTTGTGATCTAGTAGGTCCTTTCCAACCGTGATAATTCTGTGATCAGCTGACCAGTTAGCAGGAGCAAAACAGGATCACCAGGGATCTTTGGAAGAAGTAATGCCCAGAGCGCATGCAGGAATACATGTGATTATATTTTCTCTGTCACATTCTAAGTGCTCTCCATATTTTGTTAACAGTAATTGAAGCCAGGTTAAGGAACTGTGGTGTGAGCATGGGCGTCTTTCCTGGTTTGTCAGCTGCAACCCTGGTTCCTGTGATACCCAAGTGCTAGCAGTAGCTCAGTACTAGAGTTGGGAGGAGTTTATGGAGGCTCCTTGTACCAGCTGCAGATTCTAGGTGTAGTCTGCAGTTTTGCTGATAAAGGAGAAATATTTGGGGAAATTCTTTGAACATTTGCTTTTTAGAGAAGAAAAATAATCCCTATACTGAACAGAGAGTTCTGCAGAACCATCACCACAGCTTATGGCAAGGTTGTGAATTTTGTTCTGCAATTGAAACTGGTACTGGAAGAATTCTGAAGAGCTCTATTTCTATAGGAAGCACGTGGAAGGAAGTGCAACAGGGTAACTTGAGCCCATGTAATTGCAGGGAAATCCAGGGGCTCCCAGCCCAGTGTGGAACACATAAGGAGCCCTGAGGTGGCCTTTTGGATGGGGTTTGTGGTTGCTTCTGGGTGCTGGTTGTACCCTCTGGACTAAACTTTCTCATAAGAAAAGGCAAAGTCTTTCCAGGGAACTGTTACAAGAATGAACCCTGGGTCACTTTACTCATGGGCTAGCAAAGAAATGATTTAACACAGTGCAGGCATCCGTGACATCCAGTGCCCCCAGGGTTTGGTGTGATGAGCATTTTAGCAGTTATGACTTGGAATGGATGTGTGGCTTTTCAGTGGAATGAAATCCCTGCAGAATAAACCTGTCATTACTGCATCGGGAGGGAGATGCACGCTCTGCTTTTAAATCCGTGGGCTGTAGGGGTATCTGGGACCTGGGATTTTTATTCAGCTCACATCTGTTCAGCATACAATGCTGGGCTCGTGCACGTACAATAGCTGGGGGCATGCCAAGGAAATAGGAGGTCTCTGCTTGACAGCCCCAACCTGTGAATGATTTAGGCTGTGTTCCCTGACTCTCCTTGAAATCTGGAGTTGTGTTCCTTGGTTGCATCTCCCTCCACTTCTGCCCTGGCTGCACAAGTGTGCTCAATTAGGGTTAACTCAAACTGAATCAAACTTCATGCCTGAGGTTGGAAATCTTCCCAGTCAACTCACCACAGCCACATAGCATGGTGGGAGACAAGGCGAGAGGGGAGATGAACACTTTTCAGAGAAATGAATCCAAGGAAACTTTGTTCACTTTTACTTCTGCAGGAGGTGATCCCCCCAAAGGAGATTTCCCTGTTCAGAAAAAGTCCCCGGTGAGTGTTACAGCTGGTTTCCTTTTCTTTGCTTTCTGCTCAGCTTGCTCTAAACATTGCAAGATCTCTCTGTTCTTTCCTCTGTTGTGCTCTGGCTGGAGACAAACACCCTTTCTTGCAGAGGGCTGAAATAAGCATTAACAAACTCAAGGCAAAAATCCCTCTGTTAACCTGATTAAGTTAAGAAAGTGCAGCTTAATGGAGGGGGGTGGGGGAGAAATGAACTGTATGAATGCTTGGGAAAAAGAGTCAAAGTTTTAATTGCTGCCTTTTCCTTGAACATTGCTTTTCTTGTGGGAAAGGACTTACCTTTCTGGCATGAAAGGGGATGTTATGTGTGGGGAGGGAGTTGACTGATATTTTTGCTTAGTTTGAAACCCACCAGGGAAGGGTCCCCAGATGCAGTAAAGCAGAAGCAAAGACAGTGAATGAGCTCATGTGTGTTAAAGAGCCCAAATGTAGTGCCAGAGATTCAGGCCCTAATTTGAAGGCCAATTCAGGTGAATCCTTTGCTGCCTTGCAGTTTTGATGTCTGTGCAGGCATTTGAGCTAATTCTGTTTGTGTTTGCCCCCTAGAAACAGTGCCCTGTTACAGCTTCAGGGAGATCAGGGCTCATATTGCACGTGCTTTGACAAGCAGTACGATGCGGTAATACTCACTTGTAAAGCTCACAGTCGTGTCATTAGCTGGTCGACTGTTTAACTCACAATTTTCCATGCAGACATTAACTACTAGATATCCTGAGTTCCTGGGAAATACCATTCTTTGTATAGTTTTGCAGTTAATAAACAAAGAAGAAGCAAACCCGAACATCTCCCATAGCTGGCACTTTTAAATGAATATTCTTTTTCTCAAAGACACAAATTATTAACTTGCATAGTATCTTTAAGAGATCTATAATCCTGCAGATCCCAGGCTCATGGTAGTAATTAAGCAAAGCAGTCTGTCTGTGCACTCATGAATTCAGACTCAGCCTCATTGCTTTTGCTGAGTCTCAGTCTCTCTCCTGAGTAAGGTTGTCCTCTGTGAATGTGAGCAAACTGCATCTGGCTCTCCACATGGATGAAAGCTGCCCACTTCTGGATGCCCAGGCAGGCCACAGGCAGGTCAGTGACACAGCAGAGAGAGTACATGAAGGTTTCAGGGTTTGCTGATGCCATCTCATGTCACATAAGCCAGACAGAATTACCCCAATTGTAAGTAATTGTTCTGTTTGCCAGCATTTAGGATTGTGGCTCAAGTACTTGGAGATATTTAGTCGGAGAGTCACTGCTTCCTGTTCTCCTTTCCCTTCTTGCCCCTGCTCATCTGTAGGAGGTGCTCATCCCAGAGCAGAGTGGTTGGAATGGGTCACTGCCAGGTTTTCTATTACTGCAGGTGGCAGCATGGTGTATGATGTCTTAAACTGCAGCAAGATAAATCCGGCAGCACTTGTACACTGGGTGTGGAGAGGTGAATTCAGGCAGCAAGGTTCCTGGCACCTGGACGTGCTCTGCATCTCCATCAGATGTTTTTAAATCTCATGGTTACTTGTAGTGAGGTCTGTGAAAGAGAGGAAGAAAAATGCAATTTTACTTCCGAGTTCAGAAAATGCCTCTAAGCATCCACAGGACACGTAATTTGCCTCTTATGGCTTTTCTTTTTTAGTAAAAAAACTTGTTGGAGAAAGGTATTCTGCTTGAGGTTTTGTGCAACTGTAGCATCTTTGTACCACCATTTTTAGGCTGATCTTAAAGCAGGATGGCCTGGTGCAATTTCAAAGGGAACTCACTCTTACAAGTCTTACAAGCCATATGTTGAGCATGATGGTTTCAGAGTAAATAATAAATTAAATTGCATATGTGCTCTAGTAAAGTAAAGAAGCCAACTGTTTCTTTAAAAAAGGCAGCCCATAAATAGTAGAAGAATAGTATATCTAAATAAGAACAAAGATATTTCTCTTTAGAGATGCTGTGTTAAATAATAAAAAGCAGTGGGCTTTGTTTTGGTTTTTTTTTTTTAATTGTAGGCAGCCAGTCTCCTCTTTTTTTGTTTTTCCTGTATAATGTTGAGCAAGACAGCATCATTAAGACTTTCCTAAACTTGATGCCATTGTTTTGGGAATCCAAATAAGCTCAGGTCTCTTGGTGGTGAAATAAATCTGAATAAACACACCTATTTTTGTATCTGTATTTGCATTTGGGACTTGGGAGGAAATATAAGAATGCATTATTTCTGACATGGAGCACAGAAATGGATACAAAAAGATCACCTCACTTCACTGGCCCATACTGTGTCTGTTTAAAACCACAGACATAAATGCAGTTGTTAATATCACTCTTCCTCTCCTCTCTTACTAAGTGCATGGCCAGCCCCTCCTCCACTAATTGGGAAAGGCTGGGCAGTGCTGCAAAAACCTGCTTTCCTTTTTGTGAGGCAGTGGAGTTAAGCAGCTTCCAGCAGCTTAGCTTGGACCACAATGAGGTAGCAAGAGGGATGAAGGCCCGTGCAAGGTCATGCTAAGACTCATCTGTTCAAATGCCTTGCAGTCCACTTGGAAACTGCTGATTTTAGCTGGAGTAAAGTCAGATTCAGTGGAAAAGTGGCCACCCTCAGATAGTTTTAACAGTGCCATTGCTGTTTAGCTTTGACTAATTGAATAATCCATAGCTATGCCAGAATTTTTGGAATGGATGCCATGCTTGAGGGAGCCCAGGTCACAGGGCTGAGGCTCTGCTTCACCAAACACTATGGTACAAGTGAGGTACAGAGACTGAGGGCAATTGCTGCATGGCATTGAGCAGTTTCACATGAAATGGATGACAACCCCCTCCTAGCTGCTGATGCAAAGTTGGGTATGAGAAGCGGGAAAAGTTTTGTGGCAAGGCAGTAGCTTTATATGAAATATGGGAGAAAAGACATCCAAAGGTGTTTTTACAGTGCAACAGAGAGGTGCTGTGAGCATGGTAGTCTGTGCACAGTCCACAGATCCCTGTGGTAGTCCTTTTTGGGCCCATATCATCCAGACTGATTCACTGGGAAGCCTACCAAAGTAAGATAGGTGTGGGCTCCCCCGCTCTCCTTTGAATCCAACCCACACTGCCCATCAGGCAGTAGTGGTTGCGTGGTTTTTGGACTGAACTTCTTTTCAGTATCCAGGCACTATGGTGGTAATATTACTGGAGTGGAGGCTGTCACAGAGCTGACATGTTCTTTTTTGTCTCCTGCAGAAAATCTGTGGCTCCAACTACCCGGTAAGCATTGCCTTCATTGTGGTGAATGAGTTCTGTGAGCGCTTCTCCTACTATGGCATGAGAGGTATGTGGCTCGTTTCTGGGAAGTGACTTTCCCTTCCTTGGGTTTCTATATACACTGGCCTGGCATTCCAGGGCTGTGTTATGTGTGGTTCCAGCGTCTTTTAAAGCAAATTGGCATTTTGGGATATGGGTATGAACAGTGTGCCCTAACATATATTCTGTACCTCCTCTGAGCACTAGATAACTCCAAATGTACCTTCCAGTTCAGTTTTCTATATGATTCTCTGTATCAGACCTGACTTTCCAGTGAGTGATGCCATTCACAGTGGTATGTAATCAGTGTGTTTGAGAATTGAATCATATAGACATCTTAAAAACCATGCATAAACGGAAGTACAGGTTGTGGTAAGATAAGCTAGAAAATATATTTTCCAGCTAAACATAAACATTTATTAGCTAAGAACATCTGATACTCAGGCATCTCATTTTAGCTTTTCCTGTGTATTAAGAGGAACAGGTCTTAAAGCAGATGTTTTTCCAAAACAGCGCTCACAGCTGCTAGACAAATCAATGATTTTCTTGCTGTCATGACCCAGCTTACCTGTAGTCATACACATTAATTATCTGATATGATTTGTTTGTTTCCTTTCAGCTGTCCTGACGCTGTATTTTTTAAGCTTCTTCCACTGGGATGAGAATCTCTCCACTGCTGTGTACCATGCTTTTTCTGCACTATGTTATTTCACACCTGTCATTGGAGCCATTATGGCAGACTCATGGCTGGGGAAATACAAGTAAGTGAAGATATCTCTGATTCAAACTGTGCCACCTTGCAGCTTGTGCAAGGGCAGTGCTGTGTGCGCTCCCAGTTTTGAGCTCGCTCAGAGTGCAACAAAGACACACTTGTGAAGGTCAGTTCCTCTCTGTTCACGGTAGAACAGCTGATTTGTTTGCTCATGCTGGTCTGTGCTCCTCTTTCACCCAAGGGCCATTAGGCAAAAAAGATGGAAGAAATTAAATCTCACAATCACACTTTTCCTCATCCTTACTCACCTTAAGGAAGCTGAGGTTTAGGGTAATTATCCCTCAGCTTCCCAAGTTTTGCTTCTGAGAAAGATATACTCTCAGATGAAATATCGCTGTCTACACTAAAGCTCTCACAGCATAGTGAATGTATGAGCACACCCATTTTTATACCAAAAAAACCTGGGTTTACTCATTATTGTCCTCAGCACATAACAGATAAACACTCACTGAATAAGTTAGGCTATCTTCCCTTCTGCTGTTAAGTTGTGGAGCCATCACCTGTCCCAGAGTGATGACGAGAAGCTGGATATAGGACTTTCTTTGCTTGGCACTGTTCATTGTCTGAGGAGTTTTGGCTGTCATAATGATGAAGTGCAGCTGAACCCTTCTCTTTGGGACTAAGAACATCTGGCAGAAGAGTCTCATTAGGATAAAACACTGCAGCAGCTACCATATGCCTTTTAAACAGAAATTTCTCAACCATGTATCAATGTTCTTTCTTCCTTGTGCTCAATTTTAATCATTCCCTTGTTCCTTTGAAAGAAAAAATAACAGTGAAGGTTTATTAATGTCATTCATTGCTGCTTGAGGGTACATAGCTTGCAGCATGATACTGTGAGGAGGTAAATTCTGATGTAGAATTTTATGTATTAGGCAGGAGACTTTCCTTAGAGTAACACCAATCCCGATTTGAAGCCTTCCATGCATGACAAAAGTTGAACATTTCCAGCTTGTTCTTCTCAGCAGCCTCAGCAAAGAAAGAAAGGACTATCCCTCCTTAATCTGAACCCATCTGCCTATCTCTTCCAGTGCAGTCAGTGTTGACACAAGAGAGTTATAAAAGCCTTCTATATCAGTGGTATGAACAAAGCAGTTTCTTGTGTCTGCCAAGTAAACTTGTTGTATAAGGAAGCACAGGCACATGCTGATTTTGGATTGTACATCACCCAGCACCTTCAGTCACTGCTTTTTGCTTTCCTCACAGGATCTTGAGTCACTGCTTTTTCTTTCCTCACAGGACAATCATCTATCTCTCCATTGTGTATGTGGTCGGGCATCTGATAAAGTCAGTCGGTGCAATTCCATCCCTAGGCAACCAGGTGGTTCATGTGTAAGTAGCTGTTGAAACCACAGGGCTTTAGTACCTTGTGATGTTGGTTTCCCTCGTACTGCCTTTTGTTTTATCTCTATCAGGCAAGCAGTTTTGGGGATTAACAAAGGTTGTTTTTGTCAGGGAAGATTTTGGGATTTGTGCCTAAGAACAGAAGGGTGTATCTAAAGTGAAAGCACCCAAAGGAGTCGCTAAACTACCACAGAGACTCTAAGCCCTTTGAGATAGAGGCTTCTTTTTATCGCTCCTTTCTGCTATACCATGCTACTGGGGTTTGGAGTTCTCCATCTAACTCCCTGCACCAGGCTCATTTTTCACTATCTCTTTCTCTAGCCAGCATAGCTGCCTAGCTCAGCAAGTTTCCCCTGTGTGCCTGGGAACACAGAACCAAAAATACATTTTCTGACATGACAGAGGAAAAGTCTGCCTCTTCCGTAGGGTACAGTCTTTCTTGGCTTTAGATTCTGAAATGATAGGCTCATCGGAATAGTTCCCCAGCTGACATCTCTGAAACCACCAGGCTGATTTTGCCTAGGTGGTCAGAGCTCTAAACATATGCACTTGGAGTCAGGAGCATGTCTCTTTTACAGAAGTTTCCTTTTGTCTCAGACCTAGCCTCACTCTCCCTTTCCCTACAGATGTAATCCATTAAGGCAACAATGGTATTTTGAGGAGCACTGGGAGGCAGAAAGCACCTGAGAGTAATTCAAATATTTTGTCTTCACTTACCAAGGCTGGGAGGCCACAAAACAAAGACTTCAGCTTTTTTTCTTCTTTCTCCTCTTTTTCTCAATTGATCTCTGCAATCTTTTGTTCTTGTATGAGTGAAAAATAATCCCGCAGGTCTTTGATCTCTACTATGTCTGTTGGGCATCAGAACACCAAGACACTGACAAAACCAGTTTAGTTGACTGGTACTGAATGCAGAAATGGGGATAATGAATTTGTTTTTCACACTTATCTGGCTTGTCATCACTACCCATGGGCAATGATACCAGAGGAATCATGGTTGGGTGACACTAAAATTCTCTCTAAGCCTGGGAAGGTTCTGCAATGGTGATATTTCTGTTCTTACATGAAGGATCCTGTCTATGGTTGGTCTGTTTTTGATCGCTCTTGGAACGGGAGGTATCAAGCCCTGTGTCTCTGCATTTGGTGGGGACCAGTTTGAAGAGGAACATGTAAGATTTCTTTTCTTTCCTAAATTATGCAGTGTCTGCTTACTTTTTGAGGATGTTTATGTGATCCTATCCTGTTGTACTGGAATAAGGCCCGCTTTGCTAGGAAAAGGTGTAAAACATGGGGTAGGATGGTTTGCATAAAATTGAGAAAGCATGCATTCTTCAGAAATGAAAATGATACCAAAGAAAGACTAATATAAAGAACAGTCATAATTACATCAAATAATTTAAATATTACTTTGGTGTCAAAGTAGTTGGAAAATCCTGTATCATGTTAATTGTAGCCACTTCTGAAACAGCCTGACAGGGTAATTAGCATGCAATACAATGGAATACAGCAAATGAAAGTGAAGGTTGTACCCCCAGCCTATGTTCCCATGGGAATAAGTTGTCTTAGTTCTTGTTCAGAAAGAGCTGCAGGAAATTCTAGTCTTTTTAAAGTAGTGCTGGAACCAAAACTACCTAGAACATTTTCCAGATATTCTAGAATGGAAAGTTTTGAAGAGTTAGGAAATATATATTTTTTGATCTCTAGTTGTGCTCTGCATCCTGTGTAGTTACTTCATGTCTTCATTCTCTATCATGAGTGCTTGGCCCATCACTTGTGCTGATCTCAGAATGCACAGGAACTCAACCAGGGACAAAGTACTACCTAAAGAAGCAAAGCAGCTCAGGAAGTACTAAGCTAAATGCATACTTTTCAAACTGATCTGAAATTAAACACTTTATGTTACCTGAACATAGATCTAAAATTTCAGTTTTCTCAATGGTATTATTCAAATCAGCATTGTATAAGTCCTCAAATATGTAGAAGGCCACTGCCAAAAGAGATAAGTGTTGGGATCTGGAGGATTATTTAGGACAGAGGTTAAGAGAAATTTTCCAGAAATAGATCTGCAGAAATACTGTAAAATAATAAGACCTTTGGGAGATGAAAATTTCCATCGATGGAGGCACTAAAGAAGGACTAATGGTACGGCAGGAAAGGCTCTGTTAGACTTAGACAAGGGATGGCCCCTTGGACAAGGGATGGGAACTGTATAGAGCAAATGGTTGTTAGTCTTTTGCAGTGCTCCAGCACATAGTCAGCATTTAAAGAACGAGTAATAAAGATTAAAGTGAAATTGAAAAATTAGAAAGACATTCTTTCTGCACGTGAACTGTGTGTTGCTAAAGTGATGATGCTTACGGTTACTTAACAAAACGCTGGATGTTTCATGGTCACTTGATTGCAGCAGAATCTTCTGCAGGCATGTCCATCTTGTGCTGCTGGTTGCAGCTGGTGCTGTGATACAGTCATCTGGTGGTCACCAGCCCACCTGGTTGGCACAACTCTGACCAAAGCCAGGCTGCCAGTACAGCATGAGCACTCTGGGGGTATGCTGTGTGTGCACTAGCATGTGGGTATTCCAGCTCGCACAGACGATAGTTGTCCCAAAAGAATTCTAACAGGTGTTACAGCAGCATTTTTAGAAGTGCTACATCTATGAATATTAATGATTAATAATGTTTATCCAGTATCTTTCAATTACCACCTAATTACAATATTATAATATGTACCACTTATCTTCAGAGTGTTTTATGGATTTCAGCTAATGAATTGCAACATCCCAGTCAGGCACATACATACTATCATCCCAAACTTAGAATGAAAACCGAGTTACAGTATAAAATCTGAATTGTTTGCAGCTGTAAGGGCCTGTGTCCATTCCCTAGTATTCAGACCACAGCTCTCCAAAAAATTTATCAAATACTGAGGTTCAAACATTCACCTGTGTCTTGACTTCAAAAAAACTAATTTAAAGAAAGAAAACTGCAAAAAAGCCTTCTGATAAGGGCAGTGTGTTCTGCTTTATTTGTTCTTTTCAGAGTAGAAAGTTCTGTATTTTACTGTTTTGAAATGACTTGGCCTTTCAGAAAGGAAAAGGTTTTATGCTATGTGATTGGAAATCTAAGTCTTCAAAACTGGATTGAGAAGTTTTGATTTTGTAAGGAATAAAAGGTTTGGGGCCAGCCAGAATATTTCTTCCCTCTGGAGTGGTGTTTAAGAAGACTTATGTTTTTCATCTTCCACTTCAGATAGGTTGAAATAAGTTTGAAAATTCCCAATGAAATCAAACATTTCATTCCCCCATAGTTTTCAGGGTATCAAGAAACTTCAGCTGAAACCTGAAGTTAGTTTTTCTATTTGGAAACTAGCAATGTGTTAGTTCTATGTATGAAATGAATAAATAAATTGCCCCTGCTACTCCTGCACAGAGACAATTTATGTTTTGAGGTAAATGCACACTGCTGGTGTGATTTTTTTTTTTTTTTTATTTTATTTTATTTTTTCTGTTCAGTACTTTGAGTGTTATAGTCTTGAATCTGCCACTTTGAGAACTGAGCTGCTACAAACAGTGATGGAGACTGATTGAGGAGGAGGTCAGGTAGGGAAAGGTAAACTTATTTGCAGGAGCTTTTCAGCTATCTTTATGGGATTAGGAGTCTCCGCTAAAAATGCCTCAACAAAATGACATTTATGATATGTTTATCAATGTGAAAGTTGCTGTGCATATCAATTAAGGACCAAAACTGCTTTCAAACCATGTGATATGGTGTTGAAGGCACAACAAAGTTTTCTCTTTGTTTCTTTATTTTATAGTTGCCAAGGAGATCAGGATTATCATGTATGGTACCTTTTCCTGAAATTAGCTAATCCAAATCATGTCGTAAATGTATGTTCGCTCCAAAGATTAAGAAAATAGGGAATTGTTTTTTCCAGTCAGTGTAATTTTCAAGCTGCTGGGTCATTATTTTTCTATTCACTTTTGCTTTTCCCTGGCTGAAATCTGAAAATGTGTGAAATAAGATGATTCAAATTCTATATGCATCACTATTCTCTTCTCTTATCAGCACATACCTTTTGGTAATTGTTGATCTAGATTTTATCATGCTGAGAGCTTCATGCTTGAGTTTTTTGTGGTTCTTAGAGATTCTGTGTTGGTCACATACAAAGGGTTAGTGATGTGGCATCAGAATTTGACTAGAAGAGGGTGGAACTGTGATGACTCTACTGCACCACCTGTGTCAATCCATGGCAAGGCTATTCTAGGAGCAGGAAAGGCTGCTAATGCTGCTCGTTTCTCTTGATTTCCTTATGATGGCAAATAACTATTCACAAATGTAGAATGAGGCAGAAAATGTACTTTTACTAGCTTAGCAATAGGAAGTTCCAGGTAATCCAAACCTTTGCTAAGGACAGAAATGGAGTGCAAGAGATAGTGAAATAGAGGACTCTTTGCTATTAACCAGAGGAGCATGCTATCAAGATTGTTATAAGGCATATGAATCCTTTAATTCAGGATAAATAATGTACAAGTAATGTATGGATTACATAGAGTAGGACATACTAGGAAATAAAATTGTGGAAAAATCAAAAACTTAGATTGATGGGGTCTTTATAACTGTTGCTAGGGGAAGGCAAAAGCCTTTAATCCAAGGGAGGGGACTCCCAGTTTCCTTGATGCGTGCTAGTAGGAGGTGATGAGGCTCATCATCCTCTCACTTTCTTGGTATCCACTTCACCAGAAGACATAAAGAAAACTCCTCCCACCTGCTCACCCTAAAGTAATCCCAAGTTTCTTGTCAGCAGCACCATCAGTCGCAGGAGATTTTTGGGCTGAAAGAAGCAGGATGTATTAGAAGGAGAGAGGACAGAATCAGGCCTCCTGAGGAGCCTTCTCACACTCTGTAAAATTAAAGCTTTGCGTTCAAATGGTGTTCAGGTTGTAGATATGGCTCAGGAAGCGCTCTGCCAGGCAGCATCAGGCCTTGTGACAATTGAGAAAGATGCCTAGGAATACAGGGAGTATAATGGCTGTCTGGGTTTGGGCTGTCCTTAAATATTGTTTTCCCTGACTCAGATGGCCCAGAGCTGATGATACAAATGAGAGTGGGGTATGACAGGTAGCCTGCTCTTCTTCCTCCATCTCACTGGACCACTCAGGCCCTGGGAGAAGGCTTAGCACTGCGTATGTGCATGTGACTCTGTGTGTGTTTCTGCAAGCAAGGAGAAACTGCCCTATAGTGAATGCACCCACACTTCCGCAAGAAAAGAACCGAACTCTGCATCAAGGACTTGATCTCTTCCCAATTATGAGTTATGCTGGAAGAAAGAAGATAAACATGAATCTTTTAACTCTGTTATCTTTCTTAGAGCTAGTTCATTTACTGGGTTTTCATATTTGCTCCTGTACATTTAATTTACTCTATTAGTGTGACGTTGTCTGGCCTCAGCTTGATAATCTCATGGACGTCTCTTATTTGCTGGCATGTAGTCATTGCCAGCTCCTCAAAATACACAGGCTTCTTTTTCTATTTCTATTTTCTACACAAGAAAGGAGGAAAAAAAATTACAGCTTAGACATGGGAAGAAATGATGAACTCATCAAACTGTGCCAAATTGGATTGAATTAGGTGACAGAGGTTCTGAATCATGTTACTTGTTCTGAATAAGTAAATGCTCTCCCCTCCTTCCAGTCTCACAACACTCTTCAAGCAGAAGTTTTTCTTCTGAAATTCCAAAAACCCCAAAGCGCTTCTCAAGTAATCTGAGCTGATTTGTGAGAGCATTTACCATCACCTGAACACAAGCTTGTTCGCTTAACATTTTATGCTCTGTGTGTCAATATTTACTCAACCTTCCTAACGAGAGAATTGATAGTGTACAATTTGCAAGCCCAATGCAAATTGTACAATGCAAAATGTGCGCTAGCCATGACATTGATATTGCCTTCTCTTGTTTTAGACCTCGGAGAGAAGCAAGTTTTTTTCCATCTTCTATTTATCCATTAATGCTGGAAGTTTGATCTCCACATTTGTAACTCCTGTGTTAAAAGGTCAGTGTTGATTTAGGATAAGACTATAAATTATCTGCCCTCTGACTACTGTGCTGTGTGTAGTTAGGCTTTTATGACAACAGAATGGTAGAAATTATAGTATCTGTGGAGAGGCCAGTGTATTGCATTTACGCCTTGTTAATCCTGTCATAGCAGCATAACAGATTTATAGAACTAGCAGACAAGTCAAAGAAGCTGTATTCCTGATTGTATTTCAAATCCCGCCATTACTGTAGAACTAAAATATGGAAGGTGGAAGGACCTGTATGGTCATCTAATCTTCCCTATTGCCAGTGAAGGATTGATTATTCCCTCATCTTGCCTGCAGGTAGCCTGTGGATAGGAATTGATCTCTGCTGTCCTGTGCAGGTGTCAGGGCTGAAAACCTTTGCAAGGTTTTCAAATCTCACTCTCTCCCTCCCACTGGATGTTGCTGACTTCTGAACGGCTCTGTCCTGGCACCCAGACACCTGTGTGGCCTATTTGCAAAGTTGCAGTCCTGAACTGTTAGCCTTGAAGAGAAAGCACAGTCCTATGCCCCACTTAAGACCTAATTTACATTCTATCCAGCTTGCACAACTCCTTGGAGTCCTGAGTATTGCTGCACTTCCTTCATTGTATTGCAGTGCCTTGAAACCAAGTGGATTGGCACACCCTAAATACAGACAAAGAAGCTGAGCAACAGTCCGTGGGAGATGGTGACAAGTTAGCCTTCACATTTAGTAATTTTTTTCATTCTGTCCCGTGGCTTCCAGAAAGCTTTTTTTGCATAGAGTTGCTATTTTAACAAGCTGTTCAATTCACAGGGCTGTGTGGGTAATTGTGCTTGTCTCATATTTACACTATGTGTGTGAGAAGTGCTGTATCTCTTGTTACTTCTCTTACTGGTGTCCCCAATAGGGAAGGGGTTTTAAGCTCAATGTAGTCTACCTGAAGGGAAGTTATAGACAGGTGGGGGATGAGCTCTTCTCCCAGGCAACTAGTGATAAGACAGATGAGAGGGCATGACCTGAAGGTGTGCCAAGGGAGGATTTCGATGTTAGGATGTTTGGGGATTGGACTATATGCTCTTTCAAGATCCCTTATGATCCCTAATGATTCTATGATTCTATGAAGCGCTTCCTCATGGAAAGGTTAGACATTGGAATGGACTGTCCAGGGAAGTAGTGGAGTTGCTATCCTTGGAGGTGTTTAAGAAAAGACTGGATGTGGCACTTAGTGCCATAGTCTAGCTGATGGAATGATGTTAGGCCATAGGCTGGGCTTGATGATCTCAGAGATCTTTTCCAGCCGCAATAATCCTGTGAGTCTGTGGTAGTCAGTGGGCAGATGAAAATCCACTCGTCTTCATACATCAAAACCTGTGGCCACTATAAGCCTAACAATAAAGTAGTTGCATCATGAATATGAGAGAGAGAGGATGGGGAAAGACATTTTTGCTACGTGTGAAAGCTTTTCTTAGAAGAGCAAGAAATGCAGTTCGCAAACATTTGGCAGCAATATGGAATACGTAGCTTGAGGTGGAGAAGTCAAACTCATTTTGTGTGTCAAAAGTTCAGTGTGCCCATAATTTCTTACTGCCAGCTTTGGATTTCAGCTAATTTGCTGAAAATCAGTAAATAAATTCCATGCATGCACACAGCTACGCAGCTGACCATGACTACCCAGGGACAAAAACCAGGAGCAATTGAAGACTTTGTAGTTTCCTTTTAATTATGTTGGCTTATTTTAGCCATTTTGTTATCAATCCATGTAAGGATGCAGTAATTTGTAGCCACTGGCATACAAACATGGCTCCACTGTCGACTTATTCCTTGCAACTGGACCTCCAAATTGACCTGGTGTGTAAAATGTCCTGGTCCGAGGGGCACAGTGGACCATAGCTCTAATCAGTCAAATCCGTGATGTAAAAAACCTGGCTTCCTGGCAGGTTATTGCAAAGACCTGAGTTTGAGAGTAGGCTGCCTCTAGTGAGACTGGGAAGGTGGTGAAAAAGGGAACTGGAATTTTAAGACTAATCCTGTACTCCCACTTGTATACTAAGGATATTGGCTTCCATTTTGTCCACTGTAAGTTGCCATGAACTCAGATCCAGGTTTTTGTCTCAATAACTTGTGCAGCTAGTGCAGATAATGTGCAAATGCAGTACTGGTTATTTAAATCTAGGCAAACACAGAATGGCTTTAGGTTATTTTAAATTATGCATGTTTTTTTCCCCAATTACAGTTCCTACTTCTTTCTGCCTATTTGTCTACCCCTTCCTTTTTACTGTTCTCATCAATATCCCATTATCAGCTGCTTTTGCTGGCAGAAGCTAATCCTGATTCCAAATTGTCTTCATCAAGGGAAAACAACTGTTTCAAGGAGATTCAATTCATGGTGTCAAGCACTAGCAAAGAAGATTTAAAGCCAGAGAAAGAGACTGGTTTGAGGGAAGTAAGTCAAAGTCCCAGGAAAAATAATTGTGACTGTAATAACATGCTTTTATTTATGACTTCTTTTTCAGGGGATGTCAAATGTTTTGGAGAGGATTGTTATGCACTGGCTTTCGGTGTCCCAGCAGCACTGATGGTGTTGGCACTTGGTAAGTGGAGACAAAAATGCTCATAATAGCAGTTACCTTTTTTGAGTCCATGGATAGATGAGAAAATGCTCAAATTCAGTAGCTCTGGGAGCAGCCCTTTCAGTGAAGAAATGTTTTCTAATATTCAATCTAAATGTCCTGTGGTACAATCCGAGATGTTAGCTTTTGTCTTATCTCTTTTTTACATGGGAGAAGAGATGGACTCCCACCTTGCTCTAACCTCCTCAGCAATACCTTTGAAGGCAACAGGCTCCCTGACTGCTCACAAGCTAAGGAAAGAGCTTGGGGGACTCTAGGCTTGGAGTGCACAGCTGTATCTGGCCAATGAAAGCATCTATGCATGTGGTGCCTTCTGCTCTACCATGTTTTGGCCCATTCCCCATCTTGGCAGGCAGCAAGGATGGAATTAATTTGATGTGTGATGAACCAAGGAAGACAAAGGAAAGCTAAAGCCAAGACAAGGTCATCTTTGAACCTACCACAGCACCTCAATGTCTTTGTTGTATTGAGGTGCACAAAACTGAACCCAGCACTTGAGATGTAGCCACACCAGTGCTGAGTACAGGGAGGTACTCATTTCCCCAGTCCCACTGGCCATGCTATTTCTAATGTAAGTCAGGATGCTATCGCCATCATATACTGATGAGAAGCTGGTCTAGTGCATATAGTTGCCTTGCTCTGTAAGGTAAAAGGAGGCACAAAAATGATTCTCCTGATGGCTTGTATCTTAGCCTGTGATGCAGGCTTGGCCTTTGAATTGCAATTTGAGCAGTCCTTAGAGTTCCCCAGTTCATAGAAGAGAAGCTTAGTGTGCCACTTCTAACTTTTCCCCAGGCTCTTTGTAGCTTGAGGCTGTCTTTAATGGCTCAGATTTTTGCTTCAGAATCTCTGTATGTTGCAAAAGGAGCTGAATGAGACGTTAGTTTTTTCTGAGCTGTCTCACTTTTCTTGGCTGAAGTAATACCTGCAATTACAGTGACAACTTCTTATTATATTGCAATAAAAAACGCTGCTTCCTAAAGCTTGCATCTTAGCCCTGTTAATGTACTTGTCACAATTTCTTCTTCAACCCTTGTAAAATGCTCAGCAATTTCCACATTCTTACTGTTACTCCATGGTAGCCAATACAGAGGATACCCCATTAACTTTGCTTTCACAGTTGCAAGCTGCTGAGGGGAGCAGTCCCCTTCTTACACTGCATTTGAGAGTTTTTAACAGAGCATGGGGTGACTTCTCATTCCACTTGTTAGCTTAATTGAGAGACCAAGCTATTGTGTGATTTCACCACAGCATCTGTGATTTTGAAACTACATTCCCCTGAGAAAGTGAATGTTGCTCTCTCCCCTTGAACTTCTATCAGAGAAAGAATCAGAACTGATTCGTGACTGAAAATATCATCAGGCTACAGCTAAAGTTACAGTAATTTTTTTATAAAAAAGTGCACGGTCATGGGCTTGAGAAGCTTCTCTTTTCTCCTGTGGCCTGTTCCTATCAGTTTAAGGCAGGACAGGCTCTGTGTGGTGAATGTTGCTAGCAAAGTAATAGTTGCCCGGGGAAAATGGATGTGTAAATATTGCAGTTTTGGTGAGGGCTGGAATTGAAATGTGTTTTTAGCCAGTGTTGTGCTGCCAGGTTCCATGGCCTGGCTGGCAAAGCAGACCTATGTTCTTTTGTAACGTGCTAAAATGCTCCTGGAAGTGATATATTTGACAGTGTGAGCAGCACGCAGAACTGGAGAAAATATCCTTCCAGCCCTGACTGGCCCTTTTCCTGTGACAGTGGAAAGCAAAAATTGATTTAAGTGTCAGAATGGAAATATTATAGAACTAGATTTCTGGGCTTCCTGAGTTTCTGAAAGATGGGGGAAGATTGATACTGTTTAACTCTAAATGCCAAATGTAATGCAGAAACCTCAGTTCCTAAAGGAATCAAAGGTATTCCAGCAAACCCAATGAATCACTTCTTAGAGGCACCAACATATCTGCAGGGAGATGCTAAAAATTAGATAGTGCAACTAGCTGTTCTGGGAGCCTTTGGACAAGTGTCTTCCAGTGCAACTTGCCTCAGCTGACTTCAGAGGCCTGATTCTGACAGTTAAAACTGGATGTGAAGGGTCTTCATAGTCAGAAAAGAGATGTGGTAAGTTCCCTGGAGTGACCTAGGCCTCCTGTGTTAGAACAGAATTGTCAGTTTCTCTCCACTGGCTGTGGACTGACTCGGACAATTGGGTTAGTTTAACAAGTTGAGGTTGGTTTGTTATATGGATTTCATGCTCAGCTTTTATTGTGCTTCTCTCTACTAATGTCTTTGGAATTGCAGTGTTCTCAGAGGTTCTCAAAGAGCAGGACAAACGATGTGTAATCAGATAGTCTCATCTCTGACAGGAGTTTGAAGCCTCAGTCCAATATTCTTTGTGCTTTGAGGGAGAAAACCAAGACAAAACAATATCTTAAATTGTATGTCCCTTCTTGGGAACAATCAGCGGAGGTAATTCCATCAGTGTGTGATGCAGTGACCTTTGTGTGTGGCAGTTGTCATTGAAATATATGTGAGTAGACAGAGGTTCTGGATCAGTCCTCACACAGTTGCAATGAGTCGGGGCTGG
Organism: Upupa epops; assembly: GCA_013397515.1. Taxonomy (NCBI): domain Eukaryota; kingdom Metazoa; phylum Chordata; class Aves; order Bucerotiformes; family Upupidae; genus Upupa; species Upupa epops. The sequence goes on along the minus strand of VZRI01010772.1, from coordinate 406,383 downwards.
TTCCCAACATCAGGTGCAGCCATTCAACATGGATCAGTATTTTAAGCTTATCTTACAAAAGCATAGATACAGGGAATTTGCAAGGCTCTGATTCCCAGCAGGAAGCTGATGTAGAGGTGCCTGTTGTGCCAGAGCAGACTGGGGAAAAGTGATGGTGACTTCCTAGGGATCACACTGCCTCTTGTAGGATGTCGCTTTTCCTTCTTTCTGAAGTTATGAAAGAGTCCAAAGGGCACAGGCTTTCCATTGAATCTGGGGATGGTGAGGTGGGGATCCTTCCCAGAAAACAGTGTAGGATTGTGTCTCAGTTGTGTGGATTACCATTTGGATTATATTTTTCAGTTGTGTTCATTGCTGGAAGTGGACTGTACAGGAAAACACCACCACAGGGGAATGTCTTACTGGAAGTCTGCAAATGCATCGGTGTAAGTGTGTGCCATTCTTTTTCATGTGTGGCTCTGAGGTTTCAGGTCAGAAAAGTGCAAAGGAAATGGGGAGGTGACATTTGGAGTTCTTTTGTATGTTGTTCCTGGGCTTGCTGATGAGCTGTAAGGAAGAGGAAACACTTTTTAGGTCTTGGTTTATTCTTTCAACGTTTCAATTGTTCTTCATGAACTGTACAGTTGATGTCAGCAGAACTAGTACAGGTGGATACTGGTAGAGACTGAATTGAAAGGAAAATTCAGAAACTCAGAGCACCAGATATAGGACAATTTTTTTTTTGAGCTGAATAATTTTACTGACGTTTATCAGCTCAGCAGAGAGTAGTAGTACACATTTATATTATGCACATTCAGCATGTTTATGGAAATGCAAGCAACACCTGCTGAAGTTGCATTATAGCCATATCAATTATTTTGCATACTGTGTGAGCTGAACAGAGTACATGAAAAAATACTCTCATTATTAGGCAAAAAATGACTATTCTTTTTTGGGAAGCTGTTGCTAACAGCATATGCTTTCTTTTTACCTTGGGGAAGCAGGAGAGGATTTCTAAGTGAGGTCTGCCACTCTTTTTGCCAGGGTGGCTGTGGTCAGTCACTGGAGCACACAGCATGAACAAAGAAATCACAGATTCAGTGTCACTCATTTCTTCTCCAGCAAGAAACCAACTAGGAAGCTGGTCTAGGAGTGAATGAAACATGGGCTGCACTAGAAATATGCAAAGAAAGGTCTGCAGAACAAGAAGGGAGTGAGAGTTTTGGTCTTGATGTTGCCTGAGATAAGAAGGCTTTTGCTTTCCAGCACCAATGGTCGATCCAACAGATACTTTTTGGAAGAGAACTGAAGAAATAATGTTTAAAGCTTTATCAAGAAACAGTTTCTAAATCAAGCATTAAGCAGTCTTTGGTGGCTAGTGTCAAATTTGTCTCTGAAAGACAAGCCTGTTAGGTAGTTTATTCCCACATTATACTTTTAATCAACCAATGTCACAGAAACCTCCCTGTAGAGAATTAGTCATCAAGCATCTGAGAGTTTGGAAGCATCTTGCAAACCCCCCACAATTTTCTAGTGCAGCTTACCTTTTAGGACAGGGAGGGAACCCTGACTTGGGAATGTGGAAAGGGCAGGTACATCACAAAGTTGTTACTCACCTGTTTTTCTCCCTAGTTTGCTATTAAAAACCGTCTGAAAAACCGCTCCCGTCAGATTCCAAAGAGAGAGCACTGGTTGGACTGGGCCTCAGAAAAGTACTCGGTAAGCAATGCTCTACCTGGCAGGTTTGGAGGAGAAAGGGTGGTAGATGAGAGGCAAATGGGACAGATGGTAAGAAGGGCTTGGCCACACCACATTTGCACTGGGCTCTTACTTGTCTTGTCCCTTCCCATATCTGTACTCTCCTGACCCTTAATGGACAGTTTAGGTGCTGCACTGAAATGCAGAAATGCAAGGAAGTCCAATATTGCAAATAAGTGCAAGGAGTAACTCCATGCAGAAAGAAATAGTAACTTCAGTGCTTGGTGGCTTAAATCACCTGTAGGCTTTTAACCCCTGTCTGTTTTTGACTGTTCCCTTTACAGAAACAGCTGATTGGAGAGGTTAAGATGGTGACACGTGTTCTTTTCCTCTTCCTACCACTGCCAATGTTCTGGGCCTTGTTTGATCAGCAGGTACAGTGCAGTATGTTTCAGGTCTGCCTACTGGCTTGGGTTTACACCCTTGTCCTTCCAGGGTAACACCAAAGCATCCTGGGGCAGAGTGTCATGCTTCTACTAAGGGTCTACCTCCATCACCGCTGTAAGTCCCATTGCAGTCCTGGCAGGTGTTGGGTATAGGAGGGTGAGAGAGAAGAACATGCCCTGCCACCTGGCAGATGTTATAGGAAGGGAAGGAATAAGTAGTAAGTAAGACCTCCAGCACTGACGTCTTCTTTGACCCTACGTGTTTAGTCCCATAGGGCATCTTGAAGGCCTCAGAGCTGTCTGTTTTCTTCTTAGGGATCAAGGTGGACACTGCAAGCCACAAAAATGAATGCTGATTTTGTAAGTACTTATTGTCACCAATGCTGGTAAGACTAGTAATAACATGACTGTTCTTGCTTTTTAACTGGAATCTTGCAGTACTAAGAGCGTCTGCTTGATGAATCTGGGTGAGCTGCACTTTTGATGATTAGAAATGAGAGGCTCTGTTCAGCCATCTTCAGTTCATCACAGCACATAGTGGCAAAGAGTAAGGGCTGGGAAGCCATCAGCAGTATGTAAAGTCAGGAGTGACGACTTACTTATGACGGGTCACTCTGTGACCTTGAGCAGCAGGTAGGGTTTCCAGCCTGCTACTCCCACTGAAAACAGAAGTCGGGGAAGGTTTGCACAGCCCTTGAAAGCTGTAACTAGAACTATTCTAGTTGTGTATCTGTTTTACTTGGTAATACATTAATAAAGCTGCTTCAAACCAACAGATCTTGTTATAAGGTAGATATGCACTTAGAACTAATTAGTAGCCATAAAGTTCTTCAAAAATGTGAATTGCAAATGGTGCAAAGTACAGTGGCAGATAAATTAGGATCAGCTATCTGCCTAAAGATGCCACTGTGAAGGACTGGTTTTCAGACGTACGTTTGAACAGGCAATTTAGATCTTGCCTGTGGATGCTCACATCAGAGTTTAGGATTATAAATATCCATTTTCCATTTTAAAGTTGACTTAAACCCCCAAATTTGAGTCCTCCTATGTCTATCATGTTAAAAATTGTACTCTAAGCATGTGACACTCATTAGGATTAATTAATTCAAATGAAGCATGAAAAAAATTACACCTTGAGTAATATTCATCTACCTCAGAAAGACAAACAGTGAATGTTTATACGGTCTTTGTGATGTGTATCTAAAGCCTGTCTTCTGCTGTTTTACTCATGTGCCTTTAGCAGAAAATACAAGAATCTCATCAGATGTTGCTTATTAAACCCTTTCTGGAGGAGAAGGATTTAGGTAGGGCTTTCTTGCCACACCAACTTGGATAGAGTTTTAGCTTGTGTTCCAGTCTCATCCACTCTCCACTGGTGAGTTGCCCCAACTCACAAAGGTGAGAATTAACTGCAACATTGGGGTGACCCCACCATTAGAATGGTTCTAACAACTTCCACATTGTTAGAATTCATGTTTGCAGTAGCCCTGGCTTTCGTCTGCTGTAGACAAAGGGCTCAGCTAGGACATCCAAAGTCAAAAAAAGGGATGATTTTGTGTGAGATTAAATATTTGCAGGCTTGTTTCACAATGACACATTTGTGTAATGTACACGGAGTAGCAAGAATATTTGCCTGATACTCTTAATTGTATTACTCCGTAGCTGTGACCAATGGTTTCCACTCTCCCAGGAGGCTGCTGTTGGCAGAGACAGGCAACCATTGTTCTCAAGACAAACCTGGCAGACAGGAGACAATCTATGCATGTTTTCTTGGAAAGATACTATTTCCTCCATAATTTTTACCTCTATTCAACTTAATTTCCAATGAGAAGCATTGCATGCAGTTCAGACCACACCAGCTCCTCCCTGGAGACGATTTATCCCTTTTGGGGACTTGGATCCCTTTGTGCATTCTTGTTGACCTTACCTGACTGTGGGGGCTGGGTACAATGAATGAAGAGTGAGGCACTTATCACCTTGAGGACTCTTGGCTCAAACTAAGAAGTCATAGTTGACCAAGGCCTGTTAGGTGCCCTCAGCAGGTGGAAGGAGGAAAGAGGTGTTTGTGCAGCCCACTGGCTCAGAGATGGGATTTTGTTATCCTTTTGGGTTGCTTGGGAGAAATATCAACATTGCTCAGAGGATGCTGAAACCTGAGAGCATGCTCTTATAGGATTTGGTCTTTTACCATTACACAAGGAGAGGGGAAACTCTAAGCCTAGATCCCAGTCTGAGCACTAACGTTTTCATTCCTCCCACTCACCTAGTTCGTGGCATGGTCAGTGTGAAAGATGGGTCTCAGTAGCTGTGACAGATTGTGTCAGAGCTGCCATACATCAAGGACTGAGTATAGCCTCCTTTGGCAAAACGATTCTCCTCAAATGCCATGCCCTTAAATGACACACGGCAAGGGTACAATATGAACTACTAAAGCAAACACCTTTTCTGCTAAGGCCTCTACTGAACTGGTTGCTTATTTGTTGTATGCACTGCTCTATTATGGTGTTTATAAAATCACTTGAAATATATTTTTGTTTCAGGGAATATATGTCCTTCAGCCTGACCAAATGCAGGTAAAAGATACTATAGGGTAGGAAATAACCATTAGAAATGTATTTTCTTTTTCTCTCTTTTTAATTTTACTAGTGGGACCAGTAGCTTTTTTTTGTTCTTTTAGAAGGTAATAGCAGTGCTCCCGCTGACTGCTGTGGTATGGAGCCTGCTTTATTGTTCACTGTTTTGTAAGCTTAGTCTTGGGCTTCAGAAGACCCCAAGGATCCCCTAACATGGACGTTGAATCCTGAAGAATAATGCAGAGGTGGGGGAGACATGCCACTATAATGGTTCTTGAACTAGTGCTGGGTTGTGGCTGATACAAGCTGTGTCTCCTTTTAATAGGCTCCTCTGCTGGGATAAGCATGGTACATGAAATATGTTTCCTTCCTCTCTTTCTGCAGGGCAGATGAGTATGTGAAGGCTCCAAACAGTACCATGTTGTCACAGTTGGTTATGATTTTTACATTCTGCAGCTGTGGAGAAATTCAAAGTTATTCTGTCCCCTGAAATTCCCTTCAAAACTGAAACAGTGTTTCTCTCTGCTTGTTCTCCACTGCTGTATTTTTTTTGCTGTGCCACTGCTGGCTGGCAGACAAGCTCTTCTCCTCCCAGAAGAAATGTATTTTCTGGGAGATTACCAAGCTGTGTGGAAGAGTGAGAAATTGCCAGTCTCAGAGCAGTGACATTTCCTTCAGGATTTTGCTAAAATCCCAAGATGTTTTCCATTATCGCTGATTTGTTGTAAGGTTCCACCACAGCACCAAAGGCCACCTGCCTCTGTTGTCAGTGGGGTTTATGTTCTTTAAAAACCTGATGCCCCCATTCTTTCTTCAGAGAAACTGGGCCGGTAACGCTTGCTTAGTTCTTGTAGGGGAGTATATGAGCAAAATGCATTCATGCCTGTGAAAATTAAATAGCAGAATCTATTGAACTGCAAACTCATATTATATTTTAAAACTGTGTTTTTAAGTGTTTGTTCATGTTCTTTCTGTGCTGGAATTATTTCTGGAGGACAGTGCTTTATGAGTTCAATTACTGAAAGTTACTTTCTAGTTACTGAACTCCCATTCTTTTGTATTGCAGTTCTTAAATCCACTTCTTATTCTTGTCTTCATCCCAGTTTTTGACTTTGGGCTCTACCCCTTGATAAACATGTGCAAACTTAATTTCACGTAAGTACTTGGGGACAATGCTTTTTCTTTTGCAGGAGGTGTGCAAAATAGCTTTTGAGGATGAGAAATACACATTTCCAGTCAACCTTCCTAGAACTTGCCTCTACTAAGCCCCAAGAGGCAGCATCACCCTCTTCCACAGGCCCTAGAAATTAGAGGCAAAAAGTTTAGTGAAGTTGGATTCTGCTCTGTACAAATTTTCCCTGAAAGCAGATCTAAACAGTCCCTCCTGCCTGTGATCAATAAGTTCTTCACCTTATCTCCTATGTCACTTTTAAATAATTCCCTTCCTGAAAGGTCCCTGTGGGGCCAAATTCATCAGCCCATGTGGTGTTGTGAAAGCAGATTACGTGGTAGCATCTGAACCAGTGAGTACATAAGGGAATTTCCTTATCAACCAAGCCTATTATCTCTCGACTAAGCTAGCAGGAAGAGCAGTGTAATAGGAGAAGACCTCTAGGTTGGTTCTGAGACTTACTTTATGCATTTTGAGTGATTTAATTTCAGAGCATCTGGGGACTGCTGCCCTTTAGCAGTGGGACTATGTTATGTTATGTGTATTAATGGAGTGCCTCTGCCAGTGCAGTTTCAGCTGGAAGGAACCAAGTTTTTGTGCTGGAGCACCACTTTCTAATGTGAACCACACCATGGGAAAGGACACTGGGAGATTGGCTTAAAGAACATGTTCCTAATCCCATCTAAATATCTGGATGAATGAAATTGCATAAAATAGATACAAAAGTAGCCTCAAAACCATAACATCATAAAATGGTAGGGGTTGGATGGGACCTCTGGAGTTTATCTAGACCGCCCTCTCCCTGCAGAATAGGTTCCTGTAATGCAGATCATGCAGGAACATGTCTGGGTGGGTTTTGAATGCCTTCAGAGACAGCAGCCTGTCCCTGGGCAATCTGCTCCAGCGCTGCTACCTTCACTGTAAAAAGGTTTTTCCTTGTGTTCAAATTGAATTTCCTATGTATCACAGTAATGATGAGTCTGGAAAAGACTTTAAAGATCATCCAGTTCAACATAAAACTGACCAAGTAAACCTAAACATCTGACATCTAGATCATGCCACTCAGCACCTCATCCAGCCTAACCTTTAACACCTCCAGAGACCGTAACCCAACCACCTCTGTGGGCAGCCTGTTCCAAAACCGGATCACTCTTTCAATAAAAACCTCTTCCTAATGTCAAGTCTAAACCTCCCCCAATGGAGCTTAAAACTGTGACCCCTTGTCCTGTCTCCAGTGTCCAGGGAGAAAAGACCGACCCCCACCTGACCATAACCACCTTCTA
>VZRI01010772.1:334051-399052 GCA_013397515.1 Upupa epops | reverse complement strand
AACCAAAATGCAGAACCCGACACTTAGACTTGTTAAAACTCATCCTATTAGAGTCTGCCCATCTCTCCAGTCTGTCCAAGTCCCTCTGCAAGGCCCTCCTACCCTCCAACAAATCTACACAAGCTGCAAGCTTGGTGTCATCTGCAAATTTGCTCACGATGGATTCCAACCCATCCTCAATGTGCTGCTAGTTAAGCCCGTTGCCCCTTGTCCTACCACTGGGCACCACCAAGAAGAGCCTGTCATCCTGGCAGTCATACTTTAGATACTTGAAAGCATTTATGGGATCCCCTGCCAATCTTCTTTCCATGGTAAACAGCCCTATCTCTCTCAACCTCTTCTCATAAGGAGGTTCTGTGCTGGGCTCTCTCCAGTAGTTCCCTGTTCCTCTTAAACTGGGGAGCCTGGAACTGGATGCATTATTCCAGATGCGGCCTTACCATGGCAAAATTGATGGGGAGGTAAACCTCCCCTGACCCAATGAACATGCTCTTCTTAATGCATCCCAGGAGACCATTTACTGCCTTGGCATAAGAGCATACAGCTGGCTCATGCTCAGCGTGGGGTCCACCTGCACACCCCTATGTTCCTCTCTTCAGAGATGTTCACAAACAGGTCCAGTTCCCAACCTGTATAGGTAGGTTATTCTTCTCCAGATGCAGCACTCTGCGCTTGTTGAACCTCGTATCTGCCCAATTCTCCAGTCTATCCAGATAATGCTGGATGACAGCACAAATATCTGATGAGTTAGCCACTTCTCTCACCTTTGTATCAGCAGCAGACTTACTGAGGGTACACTCTGCTCATCTGGATCATTGATGAATATGGCATACAGGACTGGACCCAGTACTGACCCCTGAGGATCATGAGTAGACACAGTCCTCCAGCTTCACTTCACTCCACTGACCACAACTCTGAGTTCTGTCCTTTAAACAGTTCCCAATCTACCTCAATATCCAGTCACCCAACCCACCCTTCTTACGTCTGTCTGTGAAGATGTCAAGATTATGTAAAAAGCTCTGCTAAAGTCATAGTAGACCACATCTACTGCCCTTCCCTCATCTATCCAACAAGCTGCAGCTTCATAAAACGTCATCGTGTTAGTGAAGCAGGACTTTCCTGTGGTGAATCCATGTTGACTGCCTCTAATAGCCCTCCTTTCCTTGAAGTGTTATGGGATGGCTCTAGGAACATACTGGTCCACCATCTTTCAGGGGATGGGGGTGAAGGCTGACCAGGTCCTCCTTCTTGCCCTTTATAAAGACTTGAGTGCCATTGGCTTTTCTCCTGGCTTTTCTTGGGCACGTCGCCCTGTTCTCCAGGATTTGTTAGAGATAATAGAGAACAGCCTAGCAATGACTTCTGCCAGCTCCCTTAGCTCTCGTGAGTGTATTCTGTCAGGGCCTATGGATATGTGAATGTCCAGTTGACTTAGTTGTTCTTTATGAAGATCCTCTTGAACCAAGGCAAAATCTTCCATCCTTTCACCTTCCTTGTGGTCTTGAAAGACTTACGAGGACTGGCATTAGCAATAAAGACAAAGGCAAAGAAACCATTCAATGTATCCACTCTTTACAGCAATGGGCCCACATTTTGTCTAGTTTGTCTTTTATCATAAAATCATTAGAATCATTAGGGATCGGATAGGACCTCGAAAGATCATCTAGTCCAATCCCCCTGCCCCCCCTTTCTGATCTCCCCCCCCTGGATGCTGTTGGCCCTCTTGGCCCCAAGAGCACATTGCTGGCTCATAGTTGTCTGCAATCCCTTCTTGTTATACTTGACTGGTTTTGCTAGGCTTAATTCTAAGGAGGCCTTAGCTTTCCTTATTTCATTCCTGCACTGTCTGACAACATTCTTATGTTCCTCCCACGGTGCCAGCCCCTTCTTTCATATATTATAAGCTACCTTCTTCCATTAAGTGTATTTGGAAGCCTACCCCTTCTCCCTACTGTTTTTTCCCATCACCTAAATTATTTTCACCTAAAGACCTGTAGCAGTGCCTTTTGGAGGGCACATATCAGAAGCTTCTCCATGCCACTTCAACGTGAGCTCATGCCCTAGACTTGGCTGTGACTCAGCAGAAGGTTTTAGCCCGCATGCCTATGCGTTTTCTGTGCCCTGGATATAGTGTACTATTGGGCTCCAATCAAGTTTGGCCATAGAAACAATGTAGCCTGCAGGGTGTCAGCCTGCGTGGATGCAAAAGTTTGTGCTACAAAATCGCAGTGCAGCATTGAAAATTACAAACTTAGTTTTTTTAACTACAAGATGCAAGGAGTAAACATTTTCTTATTCTAGGGCATGTTACTGGGAGACAGAATTTGCATTCCTAATCTGGATTTCCCACAGACAATCTGGAACGTGAATCTAGATCATTACAAAGAGTGGGGACCACTGAATCTAGAACTAGGTCTGTCCCAAATCTCAACAACCCTGTACTCAGTTTGGACCTTCCATTTTGGGCTTATCTTGCTCTGCTTTGCCTCAGATAATTTCCTGTAGCTCTGGTAGAGTCACACTAGTTTTACTTCTCATTCAGAAGTAAGTTGTTTAGTCTCTAGAAATGTAAATGTATTGGCATGAGACATAACCCAGAATGATGGCACAGATGGTCAGAAACACTGGTGACACAAGCTATGCGTTTTGCTGCTCCTCATTCCTGCTGCAAAATAACATGATACTTTTCTTTTGCTTTTACCAAAAGGGACTTGAAGATACATAATTTCTGGTGCTTCTTCCAATGTCACAGGTTAACATAATGCCATGAGCCATTCCCACTAGAAAAGCTAGGAAGAAGATAATATAAAAGTTGCAAGCAAAGAGCTTTTTCCCCGTGGCATATCAGTTTTAATTGGCCTCAGTGCTGGCCTCACATAGAATAATAGAATAGTTTTAAGTTGAAGGATTGTCAATTTAAGCAGTATGTCATCCGCAGTGCCACCTGTTGGACAGTTTATTACATGGTTTTGGCACATTTTTGGCTCTAAGGAACACTAATGTATACGTTAAATTACCTTTCTTTCCTTAATGGCACCTCTTTCATTTGCTTCATAGACCTATTAAGAAAATGGCAACAGGTATGATCCTTGCGGGGGTGGCGTTTGGATTGGCAGCTATAGTAGAAGTCAAAATAAATGTAAGTATAATCTAAGGAAATTCTTTCTCTGGAGTGGTTTTATCAGAGCCTGTTGGATATTCCTTTTAACCACTGTGCTTCTTGATCATAATTTTCAATGTGTTCTCTACAATTAAACATACTGATCCAGTCACTAATGATAATTCTTACTTTGTGTACTTTCCCCTCTCTCTCTGTCTATCTCTAGTCTTTGCAGTTTTCCTGTGACGGTCATCTGTATTGGTCTATATTCTAGGTTTCCATCAACAAAGCACTTGACAGACATCTAGTTAATGCTAGTGATTAATTCCTAAAAGGTAGTCTGTTCTCTCTCCTCTTTCTTGCTGTAGCTTGCCTATATTTTACTGTGTCTTTCTGGATTGGTTTTGGGGTGTTTTGTGTGCATGTGTGTAGTGTTTTTGTTTTTCTAATTTAATTACTTTCCTACTTTAGGGTGGGGATGTGCCTTTATATATGCCAAACTATCTCTCCAGTGAGACAGGTGAATGCAGTTGCTTCTACGGTTACAGGCATCAGGGACTGTCGGGCATCCTTACACAGGATGGCAGGAAATCTCTTGTAAATCTGATGTTAGCCCCTGTAGATTTGTTTCATGCCCATAATTACTTTTGTACAGGCTTTGTCTGACATTTGTGTCATGAAAAGAGTGACAATAGGAACTTTAGGCAGTTTCTAATAAAGTTACTATATGCATTTTTAGCTTCCATGTGTACTGACAGTGTTCCATTAGAGCAGCTTGCACACAACCCTGGATTAACATGTGCTGGTTCCTCAGATGAATCCACTGACAAGTCTCCCACTGATATGAGACTTTTGTGGGGTCAGGTCTTCGTTCTGGGCAATTTCTTTATTTGACCAAAGAATTGTGCTTGTTGCCACAACTGGCAGCTCTGGCCAAACACTGAAAGTCTGCTCTGCCTGTGGGTGACTCCTCTGGGCAGAGGCAAGGTGAGTTAGAGGTTTCCCTCCAACTGTGCATTGAAATTTTACCCAGAAGGAAACTGAAACCTCTAACAAAGAAGGGGGATAGGGTGAACCTACCATGGCTTGGCTGTGGTTGCACAAGTGAAAAGCCACAGTAATAGAATTTTCTGGGTGAGTTTAACAGAACTTTTGATCCTGAACAGCATATAGGTACAGGGAAATTAGTATTGCCCTGTCTTCTCAGACAGTGTGTCTTCTCCTTACTGAGTTATGTTCAAACTGTTCTGCCTGCAATACCCAAGTTATAGGATGAGATAGAAAAAAAAATTAATAGCTCTGAAGTATTGATGGCAGCTACTGGAAAATAAAGTGATAAAAAATTATTAAAAATAGGTTAAAAAAAAAGTCATTTTGGTTCTGCAGGTAGTATACGGCTGACAGTGATTGATGTACTCTTTCTAGAAAATTATTCCTGGCAGAGAGAGATACTTCTACGCTGAAGTCATCCTCTTCCCTTTCTCAGAAGACAGGGAATAGGATTTATACAGTCAGCTGTTAGCATGGTGTCAAGTCATGCAAAAGAACCATTTAAAGAGATGGAGCTGGACCGGAATTTTCAAAACTGTCTAATTCTTTTCCATTCAGTCACCAACTACAGGGGGAATTAATAAGTTTGGTCACTGCCTTTGAAGGTAAAAGCAATTTTTTCATTCTGATATGGTACTTGGTTAAATGCAGGCACCAGAGAGCTGTATAATGAAAGTAGTGACATTGCCTTTCCAGCAGTTATGTAGCCTGTGTGCTTAGTGGTGTGAAGAGCAGCTTTTGGGAAGAAGGATAGGTTGGCTATTAAGCTACTATGAGGAAACCTCCCTAAGTAAGATTTATATTCAGTTTTCTCTCAGTGCAACTTCTGATGAGGAAGGAATGGAAAATTGTCATTAGAGAGAGGAAGACTATATTCATTTTAGTGAATGAATTTAAAAATTAAGATAGATATATTTAAGTGCTAATAAAGCACACAGATAGCACTTAAAGCCTTTTACTTTAATTAGGAAACAGATATGCCTCGACTCGTCACAGAAGAAAGTTTAGTTCGGGTCCTGAATTTGGCAAAGGACCCTGTTCAAGTGGCCATCCAGGACCGGGACCTATTTCAGCAGCCTGTGAATGCTTTTCAGGTGAGCATATATGTGTGCCTGGAAGGCATGACTTGCATCCTATTGCAGAAAAGATGGACTTTCTTTCAGGCATTTTCTAGGAAAGCCCACAGGTGCTGTGGGCTTTAGAAGTGCATGAGAATGATATTAAAAATGGAGTATATTATCACCATTAAAGAGATAGAAATGGAATGTTTGGAGGCATATTCCCACTGCAAAGGAGGAAACGGTTAACTACATTCACCTGCAATTAGGAATAAAGAATATTTCTCATGAGATGAGCACTAAAGACATTCAACACACATCTCACAGTGCTAAGACCGGACACTGGTGCCTGGGATCTGGGTAGCATCTGTAAAGTATTTACCTCCAAAGGAGTAAAGAAATGGTAAAGCAGTTAACTGGGCATGGAGGATCAACTAAAGTAATCAGCTTCCCGATATCTTTACAGGTCAGGCTGGTTTGGGATTCAGCCCAGCAGTTCACTGGCCACCAGTTGCCTGCCATGTTTTAGATCTGGTCCCATGAGGGCAGAGCAAGACCAAGATAGCTGTGTGTGCAAAAAGTACTGACCTTTGGGTTGCATCCTAATTGTCACTGACCTTTGGGTTGCATCCAGCAAGGGAAGGTATTCCATGCTCTGGTTTGACTAGCCAGAAGCCTATAGGCTAATATATGTCTCTTGCTGAAGAAGACAGCTCTGACTATTAACAGGCTTCCTTGAAGAGAGAGCAGGGTTGTACTTTGCGGGAAGAACCCAATCTTTTCTTATTTGAAGAAAGTGTAACCAAGTTTATTTTTTCCACAGAACCCAACTGAGTACTCAAAATTAATATTGAATGGAGATGAACAGAGCCTTCACTTCACCCTGCAACATCAAGGATCATCTATTGCTCTTAACTACACTGTGAAGGAAAAATCAGCATACAGCTTAATTGTTTTTGAGGCAGAAGGAAGCCTATCAAGCTGCTTAGTGAGTGTGGGAGTGAAGTGTAAATACAGTATTAATTCAATGGCTCTGATGATACAATGGGGTAATAGGCTCATTAATTCATTTTCTCAGTTCCAATGACTGTCTTGGTGCTCTCAGATGCTCTAAAACTGACTTCCTAGCTAGCGGCACTGGATCTGTACGCATTTCTGCTGGTTGATTAATAGAGGCATTATGGCATCTGAGAGTTTCTGGGCACGCTTTAATCCAGTGAACACTGCAGTGGGAGAGCAGAGTCATGCCTGCTAGGCAGTGGAGCTTGGAAAAGCTGAGGAAACAGAGAGCCAGGGTTTTTCCCCAAAGATGGTTCTATAAAGCAAAGATGTTAAAAAGGCTCTAGGGCTGGGCATGGAATAAAAGCATCAGGGGAATGATTCAGAGTTTAGTTATTGCAAGTGTTTATTGCAAATGCGCAGAAGACCTATTTGTTTTGCTGAACAGAATAAATTATTACACTCATTTCAGGCTCTGCAGCAGAGCTGGCTGCACTTGGACTTTTGTGTATTGCTACAACAATCAGGGAGAGTCATATGGGATATATAGGGCTGGATTCTGATGCCTTTTATGTGTAGCTGTATCATAATAAGCACCCTTGAAATAAAGTGTTACTGCACATTATGTCAGGTATGTAAATGCCATTAGAATCAGTTCTCATGCTAAAACATAAGTTGTTTTCTACAGTTTCTCAGCCTCCTACTGGACAAGTCCTGAAGTGTCCATGGCCGACACTAGCCTCCCTCTCTGCTGGGTTTGGCCCCCTCACTTAGCTGAGGGTGCTTTCCTGGAAGGATCCAATCCAAAATTGGTTTGTTTCTTCTCCTTTGTGGGCTGTTGAGTAGTCAGGAAATGAATTTGAGAGCTCTAGGGATCATTGATGGAAGCAAGTAATAATTTGTCTGGCCTGTTTGCAACAAACTAGAGTGTTAATCCTCATGTGTTTCTCATGGAAAAAAAACCCAACTATGTTGTTTATTATTTATTGCTCTGACATTTATTATTCACTGTGGCTATATATTATTTAAATCATATATTATTTGTGTCATCAGTTACACTGAAGTACAATAGACATAAGAATACTGAAATTCTGCATCCTTGGTCTCAGAAACTCAGTGTTTAACATCAGGTAGAAAGTGTGGGGAAAGGGCTAGAAAATTTTAAAAAGGAAATCGGTTTCTGAAGATATGTTCAGTCCCTTTTCACTTGTCTGATTTCTTTCTATGGGCAGCACAAATTTAAATTGCCCTGCCAGTTTAAGTGGACAAGCCACAGTTGTGGATTTCTACCAGCCAGGACCCTTGCTCCGTACTTTTTGTGTGACTTAAAATCTTCAGGGCTGTTTTTTTCAGCATTGCACACTAAACAGGCACTTCTCAAATGTATGTTCATTATGTTAACTATTGAGCTGATGCTCTAGCTGTGAACTCTAGGAGAGGCACTCTAACCCCCCAGTGTGCCTAAAGAGGTGATAATTTCAGGGATGTCTCTGCAAAGTGTATGCACCAAGTCACTCAGTGCCTCTTGGTTTCTTCTCTCTGACTGCACCACACAACAGTTTAATCTCTTCAGTATTGAGGGTTGAGGAAAATGAGTGAATATGATGATCAGAATAGCAAACTCTTAGTTCCTCTTGGTTTTAGGTTGTTGTCAAATCTGTAAATATGTGAAGAGTAAAGGGCTGAGAGTTAGGTAGTTTCAGATTTTGTAGGAGTAAAGCACTCTTTCCTAATGGCAACTAGTCATTGAAAGAGGTTAATGTAGGTAGATACACTCTCCTGCTGTCTTGAGATCAAGAAATACACTTTTTTTGAAGTGGCTATGTGTCTTGATAGAAAGGTGACTGTCTGCAACTCTGTGGCCTTGTTACAGAGGAGATGAGGAAAAAAGTATAATCTCATGTTAAGACCTTGGCAGAGCTGAAATTTGCCATTGTCTTCATTGTACCAGGACTTCACTTCTGTGGCCTGATAAAGCTCTTCTCTGGTCATCAAGTTGATTTCCATGGGCTCTACAACACAAGGCACTATTAACATATTCTTTTTTCTCTTCTTCCCCTCTAGATTACAGACTTGGAAGCAAAGCCAGAAAATGGTTTGGCAGCTGTTAGGTAGGAATGGGGTTTTGTTTAGGATTTGGAGGTGATGGGATGAGGTAAACTGCTTTTGTCTAATGTGACCTGTATGTAACTGAACTTGGATGTTCTCGGGTTAGAATCTAGTCCATGCTTCTCATGCAAGACTTAGGTGTCAGCTGCAGAGGTTTAACACTGTAGCTGCTAGTCTACTCGCCTAGTTTGATCTAGTCCATGAATTGTGCTGGTCTGTGCCAAGATGCCCACTCACTCAGGTCACAGTAACCATAAAGACTGCATCACCAGACCTACTTGAAGGTGCCAAGATCCACAAGTAGCACACTAAAAAACAAAAAGTGTGTAAGAGGGTGTTCAACTGGCCTTTCTGGAGGATTTGGACAAGCTGTAGCTTAAAAAATGCCAACACACAAATGACTTCTAAATGACTACTAAAAAAAGGTCCAACTTCCTTCTGTGAAAGCCTGAGTTGACAAAGCAGAAGACCAGTGCCTCTTCATAGCCTTATGGTTGTGAAGGCTTTAAACAGCCCCAGGAAAGTTCATTAATACCTGCAGTCAGGAATGTTTTCTATTTTCCTGTGAACTTTTTTTGACAATATCTCATGGTCATGATTTATGAAGAGGCTTCACTAGGAAGAAACTATTTTTTTTTCCACTAAAAGTTTAGTCCTGTTAAGCATTTGACTGTCCTCAGGAATTTGACTCCTATTTTAAGAACTGAAATCCGTGGAAGTTTTGGGTTCAATGAAATGATCTTATTTTGCTAGAAAACTCCCATTGGTAGAAATTCCTGGGGGAGTGTACCAACATGGGGCACACGTTTGTCAGGACACACCTCTTTATAGTTTCCTGGTGTAAACCAGGGCTCTGTCCTCTCAAGCAGGCAAGGAACACCTTTTGATGTCTGTGATAAGAGATTGTTTGGAAGTCCTAATGCACAAGAAGTGAGGATCCTTTTTCATAGGAGAGGCAGAAAGAGGGTAAATTAAGCAGCAGGAAAAACTGGTCTTATATTGACAAACTTGTCAATGGATCAGGCAAATATTTTGATAGGGTTCAGAAGAGACTGTCATGACCTTAAGGAGTTACAGAATGCTTTTGGAGAGAGAGAATATTTCTGAAGTGTCTGGAAATCCAATGAAATATGCTTTCTTTGCAGATTCATTAATGGCTTGAGCCAAGATGTCAACCTCACCATTGACAGCAAACAGTTCATTCTTGTTCAGAAGAACTACAATGTTTCAGACTACTGGCTACTAGAGAGGGAAAAGTGAGTTTCCTTTGCTATGCTGAATGTCCTTGCTGTGCAATTTAGTTAGATACAATGAGGCTTTTCTCAGGCAAAGAGCAAACCCTTCACTGCCATTGTCTTGGCATTTAGTTGTCGGGACAGATGTATGTAAAAAAGAATTATTTGCTCTGCAGAACAGGTGCCTCGGGCCACTCCTGTGTGCACAGAAGCATCACTTGTTTAGTTAGAAGAGAGTCCAAGCCAAAATACAGCAAATCAGGATCTGTGTGTGTGACATGCAGTTCCATAGATTTACCCTCTCAAGAGCATCTTAGCTGCCTTCCTATTGTTGCTATCCCTTTGGTCAGGTAGAATCAGTAGGGACAAAGCCTTGGATACTTTATTCCCATGCCATGAATATAATGACATCCTAAGTTAGGCCATAACCTATTCTGAGTCAGGTCAGAGGAATTTCGGAAACTCGTAAAACATTTTGAAGAACACCTGGTGCAGCTACTGACTTTTTCTGAGCTTGTATTCACATTATGCAGGGGCTTGGAGGGAAGAGACTGGCTGTTCCTGTGCATTGGCCAACAGAATAAGGTTGGAAATTAAGTTCCCTCTGCCATTTGATGGCCACTTTGTTTTGATATTATCTCAGGCCCGAGAGTGAGGGAAAGGCAAATTCATACTTGATGCTACAAAGTATTGGTATGTGGACTGGTAACATCATGTAACATTACTTGTGCAGGTTGGGCTTGTTACATGGGTACTCCATATGGCCTTGGTTTGACAACACTGGATCTGGCACTTGTAGAATATTTCTGGCATTTGCAGCATTTCACAACAAGCTTCATGGCTTTTCTCTGCATCACCTTGAATGTACATAAATCCATGGGCCCTGATGGGATGCACCCACGCATGTTAAGGGAGATGGCAGGAGTCATTGCTAAGCCACTCCCGTCACCTTTTCTAAGTCATGAGAACCAGGTGCCTAGGGACTGGAGGTTAGCAAATGTCACTCCAATCTTCAAAAAGGGTAAGAAGGACCCAGGTAACTATAGACAGGTCAGCCTCACCTCCATCCCAGGAAAGGTAATGCAACAATTTGTTCTGCATGCTGTCTCCAGGCACATCAGGGACAAGAGGGTCATTAGGGACAGACAGACATGCTTGACCAACCTGATCCAACTATATCTAGTGGAGTCCCCCAAGGATCAGCACTGGGACCACTCCTCTTCAATCTGTTCATTAGTGACTTTCATGAGGGATTAGGGTGCACTGTCAGCAAGTTTGCTGATAACACAAAGCTTGGGTGGTGTCGCTGGCACCCCAGCAGACTGTGCTGCCCTTCAGTGAGACCTGGATAGAGAGAAATTTAATGTGATACAAGGGTAAATGTAGAGTCTTGGCACCTGGGGAAGAACAACCCCAGGTACCAGTATAGAGTGGGGACTGACCTGTTGGAGAGCAGTGTAGGAGAAAGGGACCTGGGGGTCCCAGTGGACAGTGGAATGACTATGAGCCAGCAATGTGCTGTTGTGGCCAAGAAGGCCAACAGCATCCTGGGGTGCATCAGAAGGGGCTGGTAGCAGATCAAGGGAGGTCCTTCTCCCCCTCTACTCTGCGCTAGTGAGACCACATCTGGAGTGTTGTGTCCAGTTGTGAGCCCCTCAGTTCAAGAAGGACACAGAACTGCTGGAGGGTGTCCATCGTAGAGCAACAAAGATGATGAAGGAAGTAGAACACCTCCCTTATGAGAAAAGGCTGAGGGAGCTGGCTCTCCTTAGCTTGGAGAAGAGGAGGCTGAGGGGTGACCTCATTAATGTCCATAAATATGTGAGGAGTGAGTGTCAGGAGGATGGAGCCAGGTTCTTCTCAGGGTCATCTGGTGATAGGACAAGGGACAATGTGTGAAAGCTAAACAGATATGGTTCCATATAAATATCAGAAGGAACTTCACAGTGAGGGTAATGGAGCATCGCAACAGACTGCCCAGAGGGGTTGTGGAGTCTCCTTCTCTTGGGACATTTAAAAACCATCTGGATCTCTTCCTGTTTGACTTGGTCTAGGTGATCCTGCTGTGGCAGGGGGATTGGACTAGATGATCATTCGAGGTCCCTTCCAATCCCTAACGATTCTATGATTCTATCCAAAATATTTATTGCAATTTAGTAGGATGTTGAGCCTCTGTGCCATCTCACATATCCAACCAAAAGCACAAGAACAGATATCAAGGCTAATTTTTCTACTGGAAGTAAGCAAAGTAGCTCATGGGTTAGTAACTGTCTTCTTGAAGTCTGTTTGTGCCTTGCTAACTTGTTTGGCCTACAGTTCCTGCAGGAGTGGAGAAAAGTTTGAAAGAAAACAGACCTGAGGGGGGAAAAAGTACCCATCAATGCTAAGAAAAAGTAGAAAACATCTAAAACTATTAGCAATAGCCTGGATCATTATGTGAAGTCCAGTCAGTGCTCAAGTTTACATTGCTGTAGCCTTACATCACATATCCTTCCTATTTCTTTGTACGGATATCTTTGGTGGCTCTGCTCTGTGATCTTACCCTGTGTGACTAACCATGAAATTCTGTACTTTGTTGTTTCTAGATATAATAACGGCAAATGCATAACTGATACGGGAGAATTCACCATGGAACTGGGGCTACTTGACTTTGGTGCGTCATACACCATTGTGATAACCAACGTAAGTGTCCCCATGATGGTAACAAACTTCTGTCCTAGTCTCTGGCACTGCCTGTGATTCTTATGTTTGTGACTCTTACATTCTTTATCCTGTAAGATGTGAGCAGAAGCCATCTGAAGGTAGTCCATTATATAAGGGCTAGTCCATATATGGTGGGTACTCAGTCCATCTTACACTGAGAACATGATTGCATGTATTAATGGTAAGGTCTTTTTCTTGATTAAATTCTTCATGGAAAGGCATGTGGTCCATGATTTATTCTGGTCTCATGCTATTCTTGTTCAGTTAACTTTGACCCAGCACTCTGTGAAGAGCTATTGCAGTCTATCAAGGCCTGACTGCAGGTGGTGTTTAAAATACTGCACCTGGTGGTACCTCATGCCCAAAAACTCTGCAGAAGCCATCTGCTGTGTTCTTACATTTAATTTACTGATATAAATGCTGATCTTCCAAGACACATAGATTGTGCACGGCAGGGGAAAGGAATAAAGTACTGAGGGATGAGACTGGTGAGATTGTGCATATGTTTTTAATTCTCTCACTATATGTACAGCTTATTTGAAGCCTATCTAAAGTCAAGGTATGGTTTCCTGAACAACTTATTCTTGATGGGCTGTGATCACTGCTGAGAGAATGGATTCCTTGCACACTGCTCCAACCCTGGTCCAGCTGGCAGGAGCCTCAGAGATGAACGTGATCAGCTTAGTTTCCATTGTAAACTTTCCACTGCACAGGCACACAGACAAACTATGTCTGACAGGACACACTGCTAAGCTGCCCTCCGAGACTTTGACTACTGTTCTGTGATGAGCACAGCAAAGTGCTGTCAGCTACTCCTGGCAGTAACATCTCCCTGTTGGGCAATTAATGGGAGCTGTTCATGTCTGCAGAGTCCAAATAGGTAGGTGGAAAATTATAGCTCCAAAGCACCTGGCATTTTTTTTTTTTAAATCTGGTAGCTCTGGAGTGGCATGAACAGTCCTGGAGTGAATGGGCAAATGCTGTCATCTGTGAGTATAGAGATTTATACATCAACTTGTTACATGTTTTAAGTGATCTTGGCCAGACCCTTCCTCCATGGCTATGAGCCTTTTTCGCCAGATGAGAAACCAAGCAGAGAAGTTGCATGAACACTGTTACACTAATAATATTGCCCCAGAGCCCCTAGTAATGAAAATGCATCAGAGCCAGTTACAGTAGATGTATCCCACATCACTGTGGGCAAGGATTTCAGTTTGTGGTCCCATCTACAAAAGTCCCTGCTGTACTTACGGCTGCTTGGAGGTGGCTCTGTGCCTTAACTTTTCAGCCTTCTGTTGTTCCTCTGTTTTTTCATCTCTCTGCCTGTTTGCTCCAGGCCAAGATAATTTTTAATTATTGCAGTTATTTGTATTAAGCCCTACTCCTTTGTCAGGAGTGCTGTATAGAGTACTCAAGCATGCAGTCTGCTGAAGTGGCGGAACTGTGGCACCTAAATCATGGTAAGGCTGCCTTCTACCCAGCCTTCCTTGGACTACAGTTATTGTCTGGTGCTTGGGACAATTCTTTACAGGTATAAGTGCACAGCTATCCTCTCACCCTTTTTAGCCTGTAAAAATACATCTCTTGATTTGCCTCCCTGTCTGATTAAATATGCCTAGTAAACATCCATTGCATTTTCCCAAGTACTCTACTTAAACATGCGCTTTTCTGCCTGAAGTAATTTTACCTTATGTTTTCTTGACTACTAGTAAAATCTCTCTGCCTCTGAGCCCCGGTGCATCTGAGGCAGAATTAAATACACCTGGGAAGGCAAACAAAAAGAATGAGGAATACAGCTATCATAACTGTCTGAATACATCTCATATGGAGCAATCTCTGCTACTTTTGGTGTTCCTGAACCGGATTCGTTTGGTTGTCACTAAGGGACTTGTATAGGGCAAATGAAATGGAAACAATGGCCTTATGGCTAGAGAGATCATTTATCCTCTTGTTCTCTTTTGGTCTTGGGGGCAGTAGCAGGGCACAGGCTCTGCACAGGTTCCACATAGGCTTTTCCAGTTTTAAGACAGAAGGTAATTTGTTGGTTTGCAATATCTCATGCAACTCTTGCAGTACCTGATAAAGCTGGGATGCTGCCATCACAGCCCTGTGTAGTAGGAGTCAGCCTATTCCAAACAGGCTTGGAAATTACAGGACTCAAACAGAATTTTGTTTCCAGGGCAGAGGTTTGCTTCCACTTTTACTTAATTTTTATTTTGGTAAAAGTACTCTTGGGAGTCCAGGAAGGAAGAACCTGAGCTTTGCATCTGATCAAGGAACCTTTATTTTCCTGATAGGTTTCTGGAGGTGCTGTTACAACATGGAAGTCAGAAGACATCAAAGCCAATAATGTCCATATGGCTTGGCAGATCCCACAATACTTAATAATATCTGCTGGGGAGGTGATGTTCTCCATTACAGGTCTGGCCTTCTCCTATTCTCAGGTACTCCAATTATTACTTGATTTCAGATTAGGCTTACATAGAGTTTATTCCTGCATCTGCCATCAACTTATAATGCATCCTTTGGCATGATGCTTGTTTGAGAAGGTTTAGCTGGTTCAGCTAACAGTGGAATAATAATACAGCTTGCTGGGGGCCTTGAAGCTATATTAATCCATACTTCAAAGATACGAGTTCTTATACTCTGGAATCTCATCTTGGAGTGGAACTGGAGAGAACTTTATTTTAATATGTAAAATGTGAATATTGTAATATCAGGATTTTATGATATGTTTTGTACATATTTTCCAATGATAAAAAGGCAAAGGTATGCCAAAGACTGCAGGGTGGCATGGGGGCTTCTAAGTTTAAGCTGAGAGACTGAAGGGCCATGAGCCTACAGGACTCTATATCAAGTGAGGAAGCAGAAGGAGTATGCATGGTATTATTTGATTGTTATCTGGGGAGAAGCTCTATGAGAGAAGAGGGCTGAGACACTACAAGATCAAAAAGCTGAAGCTACACAAATTTATCCTTGGGGTAAAGTGTAGATGTTTATTAATGAGAGCAACTAATACAGTGGGACGATTTGTTATGGGATATGGAAAATATGTCATTAGCAGGAAGTTTAACATCAAGATTCAGTATCTTTTTCCAAAGGTGTGCAGCCACCACTAGACTTCAAGCTGCAGGGATTGTTGTATGGCTCTCTGAAATTCCTTATTTTACAAGTCTGGATGATGCAGACTGGGGATGAACCAGATCCAGCTCTGCAAGAATAGCATCTACTCTCTTCACGTGTCCTTCTGGATGAAATGTTTTGAAAGCTTCTTGTATGCAGGTGTTCTGATTAACTACAGAGGAGACTATGCAGAAAAAAACCCCTACTATCTATTTCCTCTTAAACTGAGCCCAGTGCTACCTACCCTAGGTGGGACATCACAGGGTGAAGCTGAACAGAACAGCACAGCTTGACTGCCACTGACCACTGTTCCTTCTCTTTTCAGTCTCCAGCCAGCATGAAGTCGGTGCTGCAGGCAGCCTGGCTGCTCACAGTTGCTGTTGGGAATACCCTTGTGCTTGTTGTTGCACAGGCTGCACCAATGGCACAGGTATGGTTCAGCTCTTAAAACAGAGGTAATGCTTTAAAACAGGCCTGGGTGATGTTTCTAGATGCTGGTGTCCTAGGGACAGACCTGCTCTGCATAGCCTACATTCCTGCAATGGAGCAAGGACAGCCTGCTCTCAGCTGCCTCCTAGCCAGTTCTCTCTGGAGCAATAGCTCGTCCTAAGTGGCAGTAAATGACATTTGACTGTGTTGTGCTAACATTGGTGGAACTCAGCCCTAGGCAAGGCTGTGTTTGGGCCTGGAGCCTGGACATGATGCCAAATATGCATTGTAGTTTCTTACTGAGAGTAGCTTGCCTTCATCCAGGTAGCCCAGTGGTCAGGGCTAGTGTCTAGTTCAGAACTTCTTCAAGGTCAGCTGACTGTGTTACCCTCTGTACACCAGACTTGCATTGGGAGGTTGTGGTGCAGAGCCTGTTTAATTCAAGCTATCAGATAAAACTGTCTTCCCCAAAGGAATCTCGTGGGCAGAAAGCCCAAACAAGTATGTTTCAGTTAAGAGAGATACATAAGAAAAGCACTTAATGGAACTAACCAATCTAACTGGTTTGTTTCAAATTATATCACAAGGTCATAATTACATTATGTGTATGTGAGTTTACCAGAAAACAGGATGACTAAGTTTCTGTCTTGTCATTAGTCTCTGCAGCTAAAAACTAGTTTTCACACAGCTCTGGAAAAAGCACCTGGAATGCAAAGAAATCCTCTGGACTGAGAGTCTGGGGTTCCCTCACATGCTCTTCTTTTCTTTTTCTTTTTTTTTTTCTTTCTCTAGTGGGCTGAATTTGTCTTGTTCACTGTTCTCCTCTTTGCTGTGTGCATTATCTTCTCCATCATGGGATATTTCTATGTCAGCGTGGATCCAGAGGACCTAGAAGAAAAGGAAGAGAAGAGAGAGACCTCAAGCAGAGGAAACATGATTAGTCTTGTTACTCGGAAGACAAAGCTCTAACACAGGGGTTATCTTTTTTAAACTCAGTGGATGGGAGGGTCAAAGCAGGTGGGGACAATGTTATTATTTTATACCATTGCAGTGGTTATTACTCAAAATATAGCCACCTTCTAAATGGAACCAAATAGCCCTCTATAAAAACAATGGGGGTCCTGAAATCAGAGCAAAACACCCTGGGAAAGCGCCTCTGGTATTAAAAGCCCTTATAAGTAAATACAGTGTAATTTAAAACCTGCCCATATTTTTAGGCATGGAATGCTCTCCTATGATTTTGTTTTAAACATATATTTAGGACAGCAGGGAGGAAGGGTGGAAGGAATGCTATATGACAGCAAAATCTGGAGATGCTGTAGGAATTAGGTGAAGAATAATAGATGTTACTGACAGAAGGATTTTTAATGCAATCATCAAGGACTGAAGTGTTAAACACAATCCTAAAAGATTTAATCATGTAATTCTCCCTATGAGTATTTCACCCTTTTATTGCATCTTATGAATGGTCCTGATTTATGACTTTCACTTCCAGACTCAGAAGTATAACAGGGAATTAAATTGTGTAGGCTAAAACATTCCCAAAACACTACTGAAGAAGACATATGTTCTGCCATCTCTCTGATTTTAGAAGTTTTCAAGCAACTGCTGGTGTTCTTTGATTAGACATGAAGTGTAAACCACTTCTCTAATCCTTATTTCAGAAATCCAGGCAATTATTTGCCATCTTCACATATATTAAACCTTTATTGGGCACTTCCTTTTACAGCACCTGCCACTGTAATCTAGGATATAGCTGATTTCTTATCTCATACTTCAGTTATTCCCCACTGGGAGACATGTTACAGCAGTTCCTATACAATTCCAAGCATCCTGCAGTGAGTTAAACAAGGATGCAGTTTATCATTTTTTCAGTCTATGAGAGCTGACCACGGCACAACAGGTTTTTCTTTTTTCTCCCTGTTTTCTGTGTGTCTCTACCAAACTTTGGGTATAGCTATTTTATGAGAATTGTGATATAATTGCCTGCTTTTTCTTGCTTGTGTGAAGCTATGATTTCATGTTCTGCATAGAAGTAATTCAACTATTGCTGATCTAGTAAAACTCCTGAGAGTCCCTGCCTTCCTCTGTCACTCCAATGCTGCAGTTGTAACAGGTATGGCCTAACTTGTGACAAGATTGTCAATAGGATCTTCAGGTTCATAGAAAATAGATTTTAAATCATGCTTTTCTCTTCTGACTTGGCACTGACAATAAGTGGTTTCTGATGCTTTGATTCAGAAGATCATGAAATACAAGTTTTATTTCATTCCTGTTCAGGACAGTACCAGGGAGTATGTTTAGCTTGACACCTCTGCTACTTTAATGTGCTGTCTTGTGTCTTCTTGAGTGAGATCGAGAAGACCCCACTTTTTTGGCTTTTAAGATTCAGATTGTTTCCTTTGCTTCCTGTTGTACACGGTCGTGAACTTCCACTGCATAAGCTCCTGCCTGCTGTGAAATAGCATCTGGGTCTTGTGCCAGAGGGGCACCGTGGTCTCAGATAAATGACAGCAGGCTGCGGGTGTGCACACAGAAACACTTAATGTGGTTCAGTCAATGCAGAGCCATTTATTAAGCTGTGGTGGCTGGATATGGGCAGCTGAACCTTGCAACTCAGTGGGGAATGAAGGGCATTTAAAGCCATCTATTAGGTCATCTGACCTGCTCCTCAGAAGCCAAGTGAGGATTACTCCCTCTGCTCCTTTTTGGTATTGTTCTCTTGCCTTGATTATTTGTGTGGGTTCTTTATCCTCCAGGCATTGTTGTTTTCCTAATCCAGTTTTATGATACACTGAATCAGCTCAGAGCCTGCTGAATCATTCTGCAATGATGCTGCTTGACCGGCTTCCAATTTGAAGCACTAATAGAAAGTGTTTCTTCCTCCCCCCACAAACAAAACAAAAATCCCCAAACTGAAAGAATGGACAGGCTCCAGTAGCATTGAACAAACACGATTTAGAATTATTGGAGCATTTAATTTTTTATAAGCCTTGAATTTGGAAGCGTGTTGGGGTTTGAGGGCATATGTGGTGAAGAGACAATTGAAAATTATCGGAGCGCTTTCCTTGGGAAGCACTTGGTACATTGCAGCTCAAAGGGGCATTAGGGAAAGCGAGGTGTACAGAGGACATCATTTCTAAGACTACATATGCTTGAGAACCTTTTGATTTTTATGTTTTCTTTCCTTTCTGGCGGCACTACCAAAAACTGTCACACACTCTGAGCTTAATTTAAAGGAATCATTCCAAACTCATAAAATATACATTTAGGATGTCATCTCTATATGCTTTTTAGGCTCCTGATGCCGAATTGCCCTTTTCCAAACATCTCCATGTTCCAAACCATCACAATAATTGTGAGGAGAGAAAAATTGCAAATCACAGTTGGGAAGGTTATGAACAGGAAAGCAATGCTATAAATGAACTGCTAACATGAGAATGGGGGCTATTTCTGTAGCCCCCGTGGGAATTGCTTGCCCAAGGGACTGTAAGGCTCTGGCCACACATCACCTATCAGAAGCTTTGTCCTCTTCCAGTCTGACTGCTTGGTTGCTGGTAGGATCCTTTGCCACTGTTTCATCTGCAGTTGTAAAGTTTTGTTAATCAGTCCCCTTTATTTGAAACACATCAGAAATTCAGAGAGATTTCCCCTGGGCATGCCAACAACCAGCCAGGAGCAGGCTGGGGCTGTAACAAAGAGCTGCCCCTGCTGTAGCTAGAGAAATAGTACATTCAGCATAGGCCTTCTCCCATTTTAGAGCTGCAACTCCATTTTTGGAACTTCTTCCTTGTGTTCAAATGGACTCAAGACTGGATTGAAGATTCAAGACTCGTGGAGGACTGAGGTCTCTGTTTTCTTCCTTATGATCACCTCAGAGATGAGACACACATCACTCTTAACAACCAATTTTTGAGAAATAGTCCTTATTCCTCACAATTATTTGATTTTAAGATCAAGGAGAAACCAAAATAGTGTATGTAAAGCTATGTGAGCCTCTGTAGAGAACTACCACCCTGCTGCCTGTGCAGCTTCACCTGTCACTGTAGGGAATCGCAGCTCTTGGTGGAGTTTGCCCTGGAGCAGATTAGGAAAAGCTTACACCAGCAGTTTTGAAGACTGACCTGCAGAAATTATAATCTCCAGTGAAGGGATCTGTAGGTATGCTGCTGCACAAGCCTTTATGGAGATTGCAGGGGTTTGGCTTTACTGTAAAAATGTGTATTTATCTGTTTTTCTGAAGAACAATTTCTGATGAAGACTTTTTTGTGCAGTGAATTTCCCTTCAGTTACGCTGGCAGTTATTCAGCATGGTTTTCTCCTTAGCACGTTGTAAGTGTGGCCAGTGTTATTTCCAGCTTTGCGTGAGATAAGCGTTACAATGAGATTTCAAACTCAGCAAAACAGCTTCTTGGCTGCGAGTTCCTTAAATTTACCACTTATTTCTGAGGCAGTCAAGTGCTTTTAGGGAGCAAGCTTCACTGTGCAGCTTAAGGGGCTTGCACAGTGTTCTTTTCTCCTCACTCCCTTTCCCTAGAACCCTGCAATCCAGAAGGTGAGTTTGGGAGGATTTCAGAAGATGAGCTCTGGTAGGGTAGTATGTGAAGGCTCAGGTACAGCTGAGTGTGTTGTCAGCACTGGCTAGAAGGCAAGAGAGCCTGGCCAGGTACAGAAGCTGGTAATTCTCTGCAGACTCTAAAGGAGCTGGGCAAAGTAGCCTGGGGCAAGGCTTGCCCAAGTGCAAGACATGGATTTACTAGGACAGTGTTCAGAATGTGAATTTTATTGTGAAAGTGAAATGTGAACAAGTGAAAGGAAAAGTTTTTAATGGACTGGGATTTGGCCTGAGACACTGTGCAACAAGGCTGGAGACTGATGCAACAAGATTGGCAAAGGGTCTGGAGAACAAGCCTTATGACAAATGGCTGAGGGAGCTGGGGCTATTTAATCTGAAGAGGAGGAATATGAGGGGAGACCTTACCACTATCTACAACTACCTGAAAGGATGTTGTAAAGAGGTGAGTTTTGGTCTCTTCTGACAAGTAATGAGTGATAGGATGAGAGGAAATGGCCTCAGGTTATGTTAGGAGAAGTACAGGCTAGATGTTAGGAAAATCTTTGCTATTGAAAGGGCATTGGAACAGGCTGCTCAGAATGGTAGATGCATCACCATCTTTGGACATGTTTAAAAGTCATGTAGATATGGACTTAAGGACATGTCTTTGTGGTGGGCTTGCTAGAGTAGGTTAATGGTTGGACTAACGATATTAGAAGTCTTATCCAACCTAAATGACTCTATGAGTTTGTGATGGGCAGGGAAGAAATAAGAGGATGTTGATTAAGGTCTTTCTGATTCTTCAATGAACAGCTGAAATTACTCACATTGAATGAATTGTGGAGCAAATGAAATGGGTGAAGTGGAAAGCACAGATGATTAAATAGTGGATGACCTTTCAGAGAAGTCTAGTCTTAGGTGATGAACTGCCATTGAAGGAGTTAGTCATCCAGGGCTTGAAAACTGATTCATCATTCCAACATATTCCAAAAACCTATATATAGACCTACACCAGTGGATCTATTGTTGAGAAGGCAGAGATGGCTGTGATCCTGGCCATGCTCCTACCATCTGTGGCAGCCACCACCTTGGCTTCCTTTGAGATAATAAAAACAGCTAAAGGTGTATTACAGGAGGAAAGCTACAAGTAGCAGTGGTTAATGGCAAGTTTTAGCCAGGGTCCCACACAGCAGAATGGTCTCCTCCCTGTGTTGAAACTCTTTGCCTAGCTACAAGAGTCACTTTCTAGCACCAGCAGCTTTAATCTGGAAGTTCAGTTCCATGACAAATTCCACAGCTGCTGAATTTTACTCTTTCATTATCACTAAATTTGTTTTTCTGATATATTTTTTAAAATAGCTTTTGAGAAGTCTGGTCCCAGATGTTGACAGATTTGTCCAGGGGTGTGCATGCTGAAGGCTGGGTATATGCTGGTCTTTCATGTTAACATGTGTAATAAATCTATTATGTACAAGTAAGTGTTGCGAGACCTCTGGATTTCTCCAGCAGTTTAGAAATAAGCCAGAATTCCCAGTGAAGCTGCAAAGCATGAACTGTGGCATTGCTTCCTTGTTGGAGGTGCCCCCATGCTTTTCAAAGTGGGGCCCCGATTCATCTCTTGCAAAGTGCTTCCCAGAAAGACAAAAATGGGGAACACTATTAAATGTGTTGCGTACAGAAATTGCCTCAAGGAAAACAGTTGCTTTGCTTAAAATCCCTTCTCCCATCCTTTACCATCCTAGGTGGTCAACAAGGAACTAAGCAAGTAATTTCTTAGTGAACTTTGAATCAAGGAGCTGCTGCATCTTCTCGTCTTCCATGCAGTGTTTTACCATGAACATTAACTTGCCTCTTGTACCTGTAGATCAGGTTGGCAGGATGCAGAGCAGCCACAGTGCCGAGTCCCAACTGTCAGCTGATCAACTCTAATCTCTTTAATGAATAGTTTTAGCAGTTATGCTGTAGGGCACAGTCAGAATTGGTCCAAGTTTAGGCCAAAACTAAGGACTTGAGAGAATTGTGATCAACAAAATAAACAGCAAAAGCATCCGAAACATCTGCTGAAACACTGATTTAGTGCTTAATTGAAAGTTGAATATGCTTACAGAATGTAAAAACCAGAATGTAGCAATTCATTCGGAGCAACAAGGAGTTAGAGACCAGCAGCGTGGCAACAGTCAAGTTGAAGACAAAAATCAAGCAAACATCACTTTTCAGGTTATTTTTTGTCACTGCATATGTTGTTCATTCTGCTTGGCCTGTCCTGTTCAATCTACCCATGTGTGTAAGGAAAAGAAGTGTGGAAGACACATTCCCTTCCCATGCTGCACCTTGTTTTCTTCTCGTTGCAGGCTCTCAAGTTAATGCCAAATGACTCTCTTTGCTAGCAGTCAGCCCCCTCAGTCCCACATGCTGATCTTGCTTCCACAGAAGTCACTCAGACGTCTCCTGGATGACTCTGCCAGCCCTCAGCATCTTGCTTATTCCTTCTCTCACGCAGCCTCCCTGCTGCCAGCAAATAGCATGTTTCTGCAGGGCTTGTCCTGGGTAATGCTGCCCACTTTCCTGCACCCACAAAAGCTTCTCACCCATGCAACTACCTTATCTGGGCAGAAACTGGGCAGAGCCAGATATTTGAGTGGTAATAGGTCATCTGTCCTGGCTTTATTTGGCTCTGTCTTGTCACTCACAACTTTATGTGTCACAATGCATCTTCTGTAGGCAAATCAGTTTGGAAGCACTGGGTACCCAACATCTTTATGTGTCACTCCAATCTATGCTGTTCCCAGTTAGCTGCCTGTAGTCAATCCTCCATCCCCACCAGTCAGTTTCTGAGTGTCTCTCTTGTGGAGAAGTAGGAGAAAGCCACTAAAGTGGTGCTCAATGCAGCACTGTTGTGTGGTCAGTGGGCTGCAACCACAGACCACCCATGGATGCAGCAGCTGGTGAAACGGGGCTAGGTTTTCTGTCAGCAGTTCCAGTACAGGGACTGCTGGTGTCAGTAGCTCTGTGGCCTTCCCAGACTTCATCTTTATGCTTTAAAAGCCAATGTTTGATGTTTTGCTGGGACGTTTGTGTAATTACTGCAGTATTACCAGGGTTCATCTTCTGAAGCTGCTGGGTGAGGAGCAGCAGGCTGCATGCCTGGGCAGAGCTTTTCCTCCTGGCACAGGATGTGTGCTAGTGCTGCTTGCCCCTGGTGGGGCACTTTTCTGCTCCTTCTTCATATACTTTTCCATATCTAGTGACCTGGTCTCAGGTAACTGGTATCTCCCAGACCTTGCTGTGTTATGTGCCTACCTGCAATGGAAGTTTCTTCTAGTGGAAGCAAATTTGGTTGCTTTGTCCTTTAAGCTCTGACTATACCCAAATCCGTTTGATGCTGCATGGAGCCTTGGTTTAAGTTCTTTCTTTGTTTAACCTGTGCATCAAAACACTCTCCAAGTAGACCTTTAAGCTGTCCTGTCCAAAGACAGAAATCTCTCAAAGGTGCCGTGCCAATGTGGAGCTTTCCTGCCCAATTCAGAGGTGGAACATCCCAGCAGAAATTCAGTAGGAGCTAGGAGCTGCAGCCTTACAAAAAGGTGAGTTGCTGCCAATCGAGACCATGCACTCCAGCTCCTGTTGAGCCCTGAGCTCAAAAGTTAGCAGGATCTCAGATGCCTCTTTGTGGGCTGCAGGTCCCAGCACAGGCCAGCCTGCCAGTGTGTCATCCACATATTCTCAGTGCCAGCTTTTCTTTCTGGTATTTTTAAATCTACTGATCAAACAAAGGGAAGTTCCCTTTTTCTGCAGTTGTTTTAAATTTGCTTTTCCTCCTCCTTTCTCACTCCCAGCCAGTGCCATTAGCTGTCTTGTTATTTCAGGGCTGGCCAAGGGAATTGTGCAGTCCCACATCTCATCACTGCCTTGGAGTAAGAAGGAGTCGGGGTTCTCCCACTGTGCCCACCTACAAACACCTTCCTGGAAACTCTTCTCAAATTCATGTTCCCCACTCCTCCAAAGATCATATGCCTCACAAGACCAAGGATTTTATTTTGTTTTTAACCAGCAGTCCATTCGTATGCATTTGCTCTTCACTGGCTGTTGGCTGTAGCTTTACTTCTGGAGCTGATGTCACTGTTTCCTTTTTTCCCCCCTCACAGGTTGTCCTGAGTACCTGCACCTTCTGTTTAAAATAAATGGCCTTGCATGTTTGCAGGCAGACCATCCGTCCGCTATCCAAACTTTGATAGTGCCGTGAAGAATCCCTGTGCATTAACAGTGCCAGTATAGTCCTTTACTTCCTTACCTGGGGACTTGTAGGGCCTTTCTTTTGTACTTGACTGGGGTGTTTGTTCTTAATTTCTCACAGCCCATGGCACTCCTCAAGCTTCTGTAATGCAGGTTCTAAGTTCCCTCTTCTATTTGAGCTATAAACTATTAAAAGCTATTGAGTGCTTCAGAACAAGCTGGGTTTTGTCTATCAAAGTTATTCTTTTTTGTTGGTTGTTTATTATGTTTACATTTATCACTTATAGTTATGGAGTGAAACACTGGTCCAGTCTTCTCTTGTCAACCCACGCTTTACTGGAGAAGGTTGGGCTTTTAGCTAAATATCTTGTCTTCAGTGCCTTTAATTTTAGTGCTGTTCATTGTTCAAGGGCAGAGATTTTGGCTTCTTCCTTTGGGTTTTCTCTTCTGTCTGCTCAGCATCTCTACACCAGCGACACTGAGTTACAGGTCCAGGGTCCACTGAACTACTGGGCTGAAAAGGTGCAAAGTGATTTAAAATATGCTCCTAGTTGTGGTGACACCCATCGCAGCTTTATTTTGCCTTTTTAGTCCCCATGGTTGTCCTAGGTTTCTGTTGTGGTTTCTCTTTTTTTCAGGTTGTCAACCTCTTGTCAGTTTTGTCTTCCCTATCACAGCTGCCTGTTATCAGTGATGTGCTTGGACTCCAAATGCCCTTCACACTAAAGATCTGCAAGCTAAGGAAACTTAGCAAATCATTAGGGCAGTCTTTGACCGCTCCTGTCTCCATCAAAGACCGGGTTTAAATTAAGTCCCTTTGATAAACTGAGCTGATGGGCCAGTTTGGATTTCATATGTGGTATTGTGAGCCTTGTGGGGCTTATGATTAAAAGACATAATGCAATTATTTAGAGAGCTACCAGGAGACTGCTGTAACTCACTAGTCACTTCTTTATCTGAACACAAGAAAAGCACAGTTTTGCAGGATGGAGGCAGCTCCTCGGAAGTGTGTAAGCACTGGGGGAGGCAAGAATTGAGTCTGTCTCCTGAAAGTTTTGATGTGTGTGATAGCAATGCAAGCAATGGGCCAGGGGCTGAGGAAATGTCACTCTGACCATTTCTATCCTCAAGGCACCTGCTCCAGAAGTAAAATCTTTCACACAAGTGGCTTCTTTATCTCTTTCTACAGTTCTTTAGGTATTCCTCCCCAACCCTAAACTACAGTTGTCTTTGCAGCAAGATAGAGCTCAACTGGGTGTATTTGCTGGACTATAATTAAATTGTGACCTGCACAGGTAGCTCAGTGCAACCCACACTGACTCCCTGCATTGAATCCTCTAGCCTGAGGCTGAATCCTGACCCTGTAGAAAAAGCTCTTAGGTTCTGCATCAAACCCTGAAGATGAGAAATGTCTGACTAGACACATACAATTTTGCCTGTTTTTTTTGTCTCATGTTACTGAGTCAGAGCTGGATGGTCTAAGCAATTATAGTAAGGTTATTCTTCTTTCTTTTTTTTTAAGAAACATTCATGCTGCATTTTAATTACAACATTTAGAATAGCTTAAGCTCAAATTGATCTTGTTTTTCAGCCAGGAAGCTTGTTTTTCATCTATTATAATAATAAATGTGCTATTGATAATAGTTTAGGTGCAATATA
Organism: Upupa epops; assembly: GCA_013397515.1. Lineage (NCBI taxonomy): Eukaryota > Metazoa > Chordata > Aves > Bucerotiformes > Upupidae > Upupa > Upupa epops. The sequence goes on along the minus strand of VZRI01010772.1, from coordinate 372,799 downwards.
GCAGAGCTTTGTGTTGTGCATCAGCTCTGGAGGGCCAACATTTTCTTATTATCCATTATTGATATGACAGTCTGCAAATATTTAAGAAACAAATTACCAGGTTTCCCTTGTTCCTCTTAGTTTGCAGTCTCAGTCTTTTTGATATATGTATTCAGGGTTAATGATGATCTTGCTTAAGATGATTGTTTGCTAGCAAACCTACAAGTGCGCTAGGAGAAATTACCACAAGTACTTCGAATTACATCTCATCCTTGAAGCAAATTTTTTAGCTTTATTCCCTTAAATTCTTCTAAGTACAAATCAGATTTGCCTGGTAAAGTGCTTAAAAGTGTTATTCATTTCCTAGTTTATGTAGTCTTTTTAAATATAGAACCTTAATGTGAAGGAGCTGTTTTCCTGTCCAGCACTTGGCGTGCTGGGTCTGGTTAAATTGCAAATGCTTTAAGAGATAGGTCCATTCTGAGCACAAGCAAGGCCACCTTGAGCCTCTGTAGATCCAGAACGACATTCTGGATTTGGTCCTTGGTGAAGCATATGAGCCAGCGTTGGAAAACATTCAGTCCAGGTCCTGGGACTGGTTAAACACATCCATGCTCTTCAGCAGCTTCCACTTCCCCTGCCTTGGGTCTGAGCACAGTGTAAAGGATACAGAAAGGAGGATGCTACACCCGATGGGAAAGACTGATGCATTCCCCAGGGAGATCAGGATTCTCTACTGGGAGAAAACACAGCATGAGAATAGAGTCTTAAAGAAAGCATGAAGATGAAGCATTCCCTTCAGAGTGTGTGCTGGGCACTGGGCCATTTCTACCCTGTGGTTTCTGACCGTGGGCTTTGCATACACAATACAAGAATTCACTAGAGTGTGAGCCAGGCTTTGGAGATGAGAAGTGATTTTGTTCTCAAGTAAAATCACTTTTTGTTAGCAAAAAAATCAGTGAGTTGGGTTCCCTAAGGGACCAGTGTTTGAAAATCACAGATGATTATAAGATAATGTATTTGAGGGTGGGTTTTTTTGTTGTTATTGTTTATTTTTTGTGGAGGTTTTTGTTTGTTTGCCTTTTGAGTTTGGGAAGCTGGATGCAACAAAATTAGTTTCTCCACAGCTGACCTGGCCACAGATTTTTTGGTTTAATGCAAGAAAATCAGAGATTCTCTTTTAAAAAGGAGCTCCTAGGAGTTCTGAAACACCAAATGTGACACCAGCAAAAATGATGAAGGACAGCAACTCTGAGTACGATGTATCACATTGGTCTTAAGTAACAAATAAGGCAAATCAAGACTTGATGGAATGGAATAAACCCAGGCAAGCACCACAATGCAAGGCTAAGCTTGGCATAAATAATGTGTTAATACAGAGTGTTTCTTCATTACTTTTTATTTGAAAAGCAGTAAAGTTCCAGTCCCACAGTGAATACAGCTTGTGTGTACCCTCTGCTTGTTGCCTATCCCCATTTGCAGTGTAGGCACTCATTACTCACTTCCTTTGGAACTAGTGGTGGCCAGCATGCTGCAGGGAAAAGGGTAGAGCTGTGTACATGTGCTTTAACCTGGAGTAATCTCCACTAAATGGACATCTCAGCCTGGCATTTAAGCCTTCATTACACTTCTTTTTAAGGCTTGCTTAACACTGTTCCGGTTGATTGACACAACATCAGTCACAGTAATATGCCAGCAATAATGTTGTCATTAATAACTACCGAGAAGCCGGATGGGTCAGGCCCCTGAGCTGACCAGGGACATTGTTCTGGTAATGACAGGGGTTGCAACTTGCAGGTATGTAGGGCAGCAGCAAGGAACTGCCTGTCATTTGGTCCCCAAGCATCACCCAGTTTGGGAGTATGGCTATCAATGGGGTTCTGTTTGCAGCTCCCTTCTGCTCTTAGGGGTTAAGGCTTTGAGAAGAAATGGCCTTAGGTGAAGTTTGTGCATCTACTAGCTGGACACTCCAAGGGTAAACTGTCTGCAATTACCTGCTTTGCTTATACCAACTGCCGTGTATTACAAATCAAACCAGCCACAAGGAACCAAACCATTAAGCTGCTTTCTCATAATCATTAATTACGAAGATACCATCACTCATGTTTGTAATCTATGAACTGTCCTGCGATAACTGATTTATTTCTTTTCACTGAATTGTGATGGTGAGGCTGTGAACGGCATTAGCAAGAGATTCCTGTGGGTCTGAGCTGGTGAATTCTTTTGTGACATGAAGCCAGCACAGTGACCTTGGGGGTAGAGATTTACATTCCTTCTCCTCCTTGCTGCACTGCCCAACCCAAATGTGTCCTGTTCAGATAATCTGGCAAGGGAAGGTTAAGCAAGTATTAGATATTCTGTCAGCCAAGTTAGGGACAAGCTTCCACATCAAGAGCGTGTACCCCAAAAATATGTTTATTCTCAGTGTGTAGTGCAGTGACAGGGGTTCTTATCCCTCTCCCAGACTGATCATAGAACATATGGCACAGATCCTATATCTCTTCAGGCCTCCCCCAATTCATTCTGCTGGTGCTTGTCCTCCTTATATGCCTCTGTCCTTTGCTGTGGCTGGGAAGGGTGGCAAAATGGGTCAGAATTTAAAAAGCCCTCTAAATTTGCTTATTGCACAGAGGTTACTTGCTGTCCTTATTGGCCATAGTCTGGAGACTCTGTTAGCAATGGGACTTGCTATTCCAGAGCATCTGGGCCAGTCTTGCACTGTTTTCTCCCATAACTGCTTTTCAGACAGATGTCTCCCAGCTGGTTGGTCTCTTCAGATGTGCACAGGAGTCCATGCGTGTGATATGATCATTGATAGATGCTCTGCAGCCATCTGGATTAGGGAAGAAATGACAAATATCTCCCCCACCCCCCAACCACACCTTCCATGAGATATTGACGAATGAGATCTTTATTGGCTGCTGGGCTAATTAAATAGAAGTTGCATCAGCTTCCAGCTGACAGGCTGTAATTGCTCTTGAGCTGACCAGATGAATAGGAATATAAGTGGAAAGACTGTGGATTGGATCCAAGGATGTATTTGACTGCATTGTGCTTCACGCAAGTTGTAAGCCTCTGCCACCTTTCCCCGGGGAGCAGAGATAGGGCAAAGAGGCTCCTGTACTGTGAGAGCATATGAAGAGGTGCTGTCAGAATAGCCAAAATTAATGCAGATAATAAAAAGGAGACAATGGTTGCCTGGCTTTAGATAAGGATTTCAGTACACTTTTCTTTGCCCCAGCCTCTAGCTTTGACTTTGAGCAACTAGAACCCATTAATGGCTCTGTGCTCCTGTTTCTGGTCTGCCATGCAGGACTAACCACACATGCTGCTGAGGGCTGAAGTGTCTCGGATTCTCTATCACCCCATAAATCCCTGAGCTTATTTCTTTCTTGTTTTGCTTTGTTCTGTTTTTTCCCTTTGTTGCTCTGAAGTTCAAAGACTGCAAAGGGGTATCAGATTGCAGCAGCCCCCACAGCCAAGCAAAGCCTTGTACAAGTCTGCTGAGAGCTTAGGAGAAGGATGTTCCCCTCCAGCCACAAAGAAGTTGTGATTTTGAGCCCGATCTTTAGCAATTTGTGGTCCTTTGAAGGTAAGAGTTGGTGCCTGTGTACAGTGCTGCATACTAGATATCAGCAAGGAATGCAAAGTCCTCCTGGCCTCTCGCTGCCCTTCTCCTATACAGGAGCTGGGCTGGGGTCCAATACGCTTCACTCCTCCAGGATCCTTCCTAGACCTTCAAGTGAGGAATGTGGATGGTTCAGTAGGAGAGTCGCTAACAGCAGGCATGGCTGTGCACACAAGTTTTGGATTGGTCCAGAACAGAGCTGAACCTTGTACCCAGTAAAAAATAACTGAAATTAATGGCCAAGCCCTTGGTGTCCTATTTTCCCCAGTGGACTCCGCAGGCTGTATCTGGGCATATCCAGCTTGTCCCATGTTTAATTTATGGAGTGATGAATGAGTTCTTAGCATACAATGCATTTAATTCCATTTTGGCCTGATTTATGATGTGATGTGAACTGCATGTGAAGTTTTTAATTCAGTAGGTGGTGACTCTGATTCAGTCTATGGAGTGTGACAGAAGAGGTGATAAATTTGATTTCAAAGGTGATGCATCAATTTCAGTGTGGAGTGGATCAAATGTATCGCGACATGTTGGATTCAGTGTGTGGCACCTCAGCAACAGCAGCATTGGCTGGTTAAGCAAGATATCTTCACCGTATCACCACTGGTCTTCACCAGAGGTCCACCACCTCCTCAGAGGAAAATGGCCTTTGCTCTTGCTCTGTTATTTGGCCTTGAAGATTGAAGGGAAAAAAAAAAGGCCCAGTTACTGGTCCTAATTTAATACATGCCCCAGCTAAGGATTTCTGACATCCACAGAATATAAGGCCTCAGGAAAATGCTGCTGCTCCTGAGAATCTCAGCCCAAACCTGCAAATTTGCCTCATTTTGGGTTCATTTCATGATTCAATGACTTTGCTTTTAACTCAACGACTGGCTGACCCACACTGCTGAATGAGGATGTGGAATTTGAGTCCTCTCTGGGAGAGAGAGACTTTTATCTCAGGTCTCTCTCACATCTGTAACTCTTGAAGGATATTTTAAAAAAATACCCAGAGAAGACACCTCTTCTTCTCCCTCACTCTGAACTGGAGATGCTTCTGGGATAGGAATTCCTGTCTGAAATAAATCCATGTTATTAGGGAATCCTAACAACTTTCAAGCAACAGCTGTTAGGGCTGATGTGACTCAGTGCACACAACTGGATCAGCCCAGGGCATGCGAAATGCTGTCAGGGGTCCCAGTGCCCCCAGTACCTAACCGCTTCCCCATCGTTATACCCCATTAACACCAGTACCACTGAATGCAGCTTTGACACCGTGTAGTGTGGTGAGTCCTAATGCAGCCAAGCAAGATGTGAGAGGACTGATGAAGGGATTTGGTGACAAGCTGAGCGGGAAGTAATTACTTTTCTCCTTCTGTCCTGCTCTCACAGCCGCAGTGAGGATAAATGAAGTATATTACCAGCAGTGAGTGGCGGATTCACTGGGCTGTAATTTTTAACAGTGGCCTCCCCAAAGCCTCATTGGAGGGCATTATGAAGGTAGCTTTGTAAGAGGGCATAAAATGATGAGAAGGTTACTCTGGAAAAGCATTTGGAAACCCTCAGAAAAGGAGTTATTTTCTTCTCTGCAAGTCAGGTATGTCTCATTGAGTCACACATAGCAGAGCTCTGAGAAAGGGTTAGCACTCATACACCAGGTATTCAATTTAATCCAGTAAGAAGGAGCAGATACTGATGTGCCAGAACTGTCTGCCACCACATCTAATGCGTAAGGATGGCTGGAAAATCTTCCATCAATATGTTTTGATTTTTATTGAACAAAAAATAGAAAACTTGTACTGGGGAAAAAAAAAGAACCCCTAAGGCAGAAAAATTATGCCTGAGAAAACTTTGTCTTCTGACTGTTGATGAAGGGTTGCTGCTGTCAGAGAGGATAAAGAAGAAGATGTTTTTCATCAGCCATGTTAATCTGATCTATCTCTGCATGCAGGCTTGTGCAGGCAGATAAAACAGATCCAAACACACTAATGAGCCAAACTCTGTTAACAGTTTCCAACAAGGGACTCTGAGCTGTCTGGATGGAGAGGCAGGGATGGGATTCACTTATCATATAATGCCCAGGAGAAGGCTGCCAATCACTGGGGACAAGCACGGGGCTAATGCGCCTCTGGTCTGCCTGGAGAGAGCTGCTTTCAAGCTTGGTCTGTGCTTTGGGCTCCCAAATCCTTTCCAGCAAACAGGTCATGTGCTCCTGCTGCCAACAGCCAGGTTCCCACACAGAGGAGAAATTTTAACTCCACTCTACTCTGCAAATGTGTTATAAATACCTACCTGCTTTTAAAATGATTTTAAAAGAACGAGAGAGGAAATGCTAAAAATTGCCCTTTTGATAGCTAAAATGTTCATGAATCTTAACTTCTATTTCATCACTACCTTGAGAACAGTTTTTCTAATGACCAAGGTAGGAACTGTTGCAGCTGAGAAGTTGTGCCCAGTCCACCGAGTCCTGAGTACCCAAATGAGGAGGTTGTGCAAGTCTCAGGGATGCTCCCAGCACTGCCCTCTGCAACGAATATCAGTGACTGAGCCCACCAGGAGCTGGAACTCAGAGGTGGGCAGCCAGAAATATCTTGGCTGAATGGTATGATCTCTGCTCTTGCATCCAGGTCATGGGGCAGCTCACCAAGCCTCGGGCATAGACCCTCCTGACGCAACATGTAGCTGCCCTGTGAATCTTGCAGGCTGCCAGAACGTCTCTCTGTTCTGGACAAAAAGTGTGTAATTTATGTCCTCATGTATTTGTTTTAATGGGAGACGAGGTTTATACTGTTGAACAGCCATTGTAGCTGAGTGCGGTAGGTCCTATAAACCAATCACTCTCTCTAGAACATAAGCTGATTGTCAGGAAACAGTGATTTTGTGATACTTTTTTGTGCTATTGTGGGGCAACTGGGGCCAGAGTCTCAGTTGGTGTAACTTGGCCTAGCTCTCCAAATCCAGATGCTTTACATTCACTACCTGACACTGCTATGTGCTACTGGAAGTATTCTTATGCAAATATTTCAAACAACTTATTTGGATAAATTTTGACTAAAGGAGAGTTCATACATCCCTTCATGGTGTTTTAAAATAAATTTGATAGATCTTGTATTTGCCTCAGGTCAAACTGTCTTAAATTTATTCTGTCAGTCTGAAATTCATTCCAGGCATTAGCAGAAAGGAGGTCCCTGTCTGTTACTATGTGCTCCAAAAGTCACTGGTCCCAGTTTGGCAAGCCTCCTTGGGGCTTGACTTCCTCTGGTTTGCACTGTAGACATCATGGTTTTCCTTCAAGCCCTGTGCCTAATATAAGCTGTGAATGGTGAAGCTACCGTTGGTAGCTTATTGGAATGGCTACTTGTCTATGTTATCTCCATCCATCCATCCATCCATCCATCTATCTTTTATTTAAAGGCAAAATTCTTGGATCAAGGACTTTCTTTTCTCCTTTTATCACATTCCTTGAGTGGCAAATACACTGTGTATTTTTGCCAATGCTCAAAAGTATGTGGTTGAGCTAATGCTTTGCCAACCTCTGGGCATTCACACAGCCTCTTCACCTGAGTGGACATCACTGATAGGGATTCCTGTACCCTTTTGCCCTGCAGGACCCATCATACCTCTAATGATCAGATGTTGGTTGCTCAGTACTGTTGGATTTCCTTGAGTGTTTGAGACCCTACTGATTAGCACTGTTTTGTCTCACTCAGCTTTCCCACTACTGCTCTGCTATTAATTTGATGCAGAGAAGCGGAGGAGGTCTGAGGCTGCTGGGTGAAGTTTGTCCTCTGCAGCTGAACAGAATGCACACTCAGCTGGACACAGGCCTGCCCTGACTCTTGGTATATTTTTGTGCAGATAGAGCTAAACTTAATTTTGTGCATAACATTTCCCATACACATCAGAGGGTCACTCAGTTAACCTGCAATCCAGGATGACGAGATTTCTGTGAACTCTAGGACCCGGGAGTCTTGAAGAGAGGAGCTGCACGTGTCTCTCCCTTTGGCATGGTGCATTTGGAAAGAGTTGTGGTCCAGGCTGATATCAGTACCTCTGGTTTGAAAGGATTTTAGTTATAAACTTTGGGTAGTTCCCTGTTTGTTTTAAATCAGCTTTTCCTGCCTTCAGTCACCAACACCTGGCTTGGCACAATTTTAACATACAGCTCCAGGTTGCAAGCAGAATTGAAATTTTCAGACATATGGTGCTAGCTTCATAAGTCGTAATTGCATCAAGTTAGGATCAATGGAGCAGAATAATATCTGCCCACTAATAATGACTCTAATAAAATTAATAGCATTGTCACTGCCATGAATTACTTTAAAATAGGGATTGCAAGATAGTAATGTAAACAATCATTGATTTTTCTTGGGGGAGCGCTGTAAATTAGGTATGACTCTCTTCAGTGGGTAGTTCAGATCAGACAACACAGAAAATGTGTCAGATCATCTCAGAAGTGGGTGGGGATGGACAAAGTGAAGGGGTTGCTGTGGCACTGCGGAGGTGATTAGACAAATGAAATGAGCCTGGACCAGAAGATGAAAGCTCAGAGCTGCATTGGCGCTCGATATTGCTGTCATCCCACCTGGCCAAATTAATAGCATATTAGTGCAGGACAGGTCTGTTCAATGGTTCAGGTCTGCTAATTGAAATAGTCTGATTAATGGCACTGAAGTAGATGACGAACTCTTAGAAAAATGACGGGAGCCTGCAGCTCCACACCACAGCCGGTGCACTGCTTGGAGGTGAGGGTCAGCTGAGCCTTTCACAGCACCCAGCATTTGTGCTCTGACAACCCATGGCCAAGCACTGGCTCTGCTTTTATGTCCCTTGAGATCCCGTTAGCACCCTGGCACTGGCTTGGTGCCAGCTGTGGACTTGGAGAGGTGGTAGCAGGAAGGACAAAATCCATCCTGTCTTTCCCCTGGGTAAACCATTCCCAAGGGGAATGTGTGCTCTTGGTAACACTGATGTCTTTTGGGTTTCCACACTGGTGTCTAGGCTGTGTTTGGCTGCTGGGGCAAAGGCAGCCAGACACGAAGCTACTACTCTTGTGGTGCCAGTCAGCACCCACTGTGGCTGTGCAACGGGGTGTGGAGGCCCTAGCAGCAGCACTGCTCCACCCCCACCAGCTCACACACACTAAGCATCTCTGCTTCTCCATCTAGAGGCAAATTTTCCTGTCAATCCAAATAAACCCCAGCACTGATGTCTTCAAGGACACCTCTGGAGGCAGTTTTGCAGCAATTTGGAAACATGTCTTTGGGTTGGGATGGCACCTTGGAGCCCAGCCTTAATCACATTGAATGGCCAAAAAGAGCTCTACAATGATTTGAGCTGCTGCCATTCACTGAACGATTTGGCTGCATGATCACCTTTGGTCTCTCTCCCATCCTGCCATCTTCCTCTTATATCTGTGCCTCTGCTTGAAGGCAGGTCTCAGCTCAGGAGCAGGTGTGTTTGATGCACACCCTGGGGGCGTTCCTGACAAAATGAGTCTTCCCTTTTTTCTTCCTGTTAAATATGCACCCAGCAGCTCATGTGTGAACCTACTGGGGACAGAAGTGCTGGGCTTTGTTTCCAGAGAATCAAGGATAGCAAGCAGCTCATTCCAGATTGTTGCTCCCCAAACTCCAGGAATGAAGAATCACTGCTCCAAGGTCTGACCTGCCCTAAGTTTTGCTGACATATCCATTGTCCCCATGAAAATTGGGTGTGAGCTTGTCAACCCAGTGCCTTGTGGCCAGTCTCCCCTTGCCCCTTGGCATGGCACTTGCCCATGAAACACTGAGAAGACATACTCAGTTTGAAATCCCTCAATCCACAATTTTTTGGAAGACAGGGATGGTCTGGGCACCTTCACTCCTGGCAAAGGCTGTATAAGCAGTGGTGGCGGCCGTTTTTGAGCTGTCAGGGACAAAGGGACAGAAGTACAAAAGCAGCAGCAACACCAGGGAGAAGCTCAGCAGGATGAGTCAAAGCACAGCTTTTAAAGTGGGAAATAATAAACGAGTAGAAAGACCCACAGAGCTGCAATGAAACATCCCTTAAATCCTTTGTTTTCATTTTGTACAATAAAGGAAAATCGTTAGGGCTCAATTAGTCAGGAAAGACAGGGGTCCTTCTGCATTGCACTGGCTTGGGAAAGTGACTCCTGTGTGAGAGCACATCTTCCCCATCCACTGTGGGATCATTACATTTCAAACACTTTATTTGGATTATCTGCATTGCCTGGCACAGGGTAAAGCCCCTGTGGTGATAACTGACGTTTGAAAGGCGCTCTGCTCTCCCCTTCACACAGCTTAAAACATGCAGAGAAACGAAGGAGAAGCTCTGAGCAGTGGGGGCTGCTAGGGTGCTTCAGCAACACAGTAGGATAAAAGAGAAAAGAAATGGGAAGGAGTGACAGATTAGTCAGGTGGCCCCTGACATGGGGAGTTAAGGGTCTTGGGACTTTCCTTTGGTATGGAGAGGTGGGGACAGGAAGGCTGACAGTCACAGCCAGACCCGTGGTCAGATGCAGCCATGCCACTAGATCCAGCATGTCACTGGGAAAAACTGATGTCTCCTCCCTGCTACCTGGGAAGAAACTTTTCTGCAGCAGGCTGTGCACATGTGCACGAGACATTTAAATATTCAAAGCAGTAATTAATGCTGAGATGATAGGTGAGAGTGAGTGCTCCCAAATCTCTGGCCCCACCGCAAGCCCTTGTCAAGCCACTGGACCCTTTTTGGTGCTGCCATAAGGCTGTAGTTTGGGCTGAGCAGACAGAAGATCTCAAGAAGAAATAAATACTTCATAAAAAGAGAGGAGCCGCTGCCTGTCCAGCGTGCAGAGGAGGGACGAGTACACAGGTCTTTGCTGTGTTTTGGCACATGAGGCCCTGTGAGAGGGCAGAGTGAGCCTCTCCAAGCAGTAATCCAAGGGACAGGTCATACAGTGGAGATGGGTGCTAGCACAGGGTTCTGGAGGGGCAGGTCAGGAATGGGCTGGGGTCAGGTACCACCTCATCTGCCCACAGGGAAGGAAAATGTTTATGCTGCTGCAGGTCCTTTGACAGCACTGAGAGAAAAATTCTGGCTGAGCCTGCCCAGATTAGAGCAGAAAGGCCCCACCATGGCTCTGGGACCTGTGGATTTCATTCCTTCTTCTCCAAGTATTTTTTTCCTTCCTGCAAGCAGGGACTGCGGCAAGCTAAACAAATAAGGGGCTGTAATGTAATTTTAAATAAGTGCTCTTTAGGAAATGAATTCACATTTAGAGTGCAATCCGTAATATTTTGTTTTATTATTTAATTACAGATTTTTAAAATGGAAATGAATTTAGTCCCTTAATTTAAGCCTTAGCAGGCTTAAATTACCTCCCATTCCTTGTTTAACATTCTGGTGGAAAAGCTCCCCGGCCTGGCTGCAGCCTGGTTGGGGTGCACAATGGAGGTGGGTGAGCCAGGCCTTTTCACTTCTTTTCATTTGTAGAAGTTGGGCCAAATAGTGATTTCCTGTAAAGCGCTTACAATTAATTAAGTGGCAGAGCGTAAGAAGCTGATTTCAGTCCTTCTTCCCCTGGCAGCTCTTTACAAACCATGATAACCTCCCCACTGAAAAACAGCAGAAAATTCAACCCCTGCTCTCCAGATTTTCTTTCACAGGCGAACATTTCAATCCCATCCTGCTGGGAACGTTACCAGTTTGTTAGACACTAGCTGTGCCAGACAAACCCCCCCATGAGGCAAGGCCTCCCTGGCTTGCAATCTGAGCTCTGTCCCTGTGCTGTACTGACAGCAGACATCTTGTATTAAATAAAGTTTGTCGAGGGGCCTGAGTGCACATGTGGGGCTGGTCCTGAAGTGTTCCAGTGAACTGCCCCTATTCAAGGTGACCGAGGCCCCAAAACACTGAAAACAGTTTCTGCTCTTGAGGATTCTGGCCTGAGACCCCTGCCCATGGATCTTCATGTTCACTTCCTCACCAAGTGCCTCCCAGACACACCACCAGCAGTGGAGCAGTTGATGAGGAGAAATGATTCGTCTCCTGGGTAGGTTACCAGCAGCAGGTTGCTACTTGAGTGTAAAGTATTGTTCTAGGGAAAACCTATTGCTGGGCATTTGCATCCCTCACCTTGCTGAGCTGTTCAAGCCAGGTATCACCAAGCAGACACTCACCTCTGGAGTCAGAGTAGTGGTGTGGGGCTTTGGGATATGCTCTTGCGGGGTCCTTTTCTGCTGCCCTCCAGTGACCCCTCAACCTGCGACAGGACCAAACCTTCACTGTTCTCCAGTGAGAACAAGGCCAGCTGCTCAGATGAAGGTCCAGACTAAAACCCCACGGAAGCCAAGCCTGAAGCTGGAGGCTGTCCTGGCTGTGTTGCAGCCCCAGAAGTGAGCTGCAGTGTTTCATGACTGTAACCAGAGGGAAAAAAGTCTTTTGTTTCCTTGATTTATTTTGAACTGTGTTTTACTCAGATTGCTCATCCCCTGTGATTCCCTCACGCTTCTCCCAGCACCAGTGATGTCCTCAGGCAGCTGGCCCATGCTGAGAGTGACTTTGCAGAGATGCTGCTCACAGACACACTTAAACCCCTTACTTACTGTGCATGAAGACTCTGGGCAAAATCAGGGAGGGAGTCTACAGTCACTTCAATACGTTACCAGGCAGGTCCAGACTCCCACTCAGTTTCTGAGCAGCAATTGATAGGTAACATAATCTCTGAGGCAGCTCCCGTAAACAAGACTCCTGCTTGCTCAGTGCTGAGAAAATGCTTTCTCTGTGAGAATGTGAGAGGAGTTTGTGCATTATCATGGTACCTAGATTGTTTCAATTTTCTTTGGGTGTAGGCTAAGCAGTAACTTTCCTCCCTCTTGAATATCATGTTTTAACAACAGGCTGTTGTGGGTTTTTTCCCCTTTTAATGTTGTATGATTTTATACCTCTGCATTCAAGCAGATGTACATTTGGCACCCAGATAGGTGATGCAACATAAAGTAATGACCATATAATTCTTATACATCTGGATGTTACATATAAATAATTGCAGCAAAACACCTTTAGGAGGGAAGCTGAAGGGGCTGAGCCCATCAGCAGCACTGTGCAATAAACAGCAGAAGAAGATGTCAGAGTTTGCACAGCGTGTCTGTCTTAATCCCTTGCTGCAATTCAAGAATACTAAAAATAACCCCCCTCGGAGGTTTGCCTGTTTACACAGCTGGAGCATAAATATTTAGATTTTCAGGAGAAATGCTTGCTCAGCCAAAATTGTTCCAAGATCTCTGGAGTCAGCAGCAGGGATGTTAGAGAGGGCCAACATTTCCTTGGAAAAATGAAAGTCGATAATAATTAAAGCTGGGACTGATGTTTCCACAACAAACCTCAGCACTTATGTAAAACTAACTGGGTTTGTGTTCTTCAGGGGGGGCGTGAAACACTCCTCACGAGCTCTGGTAAACACCACAACAGGCTGCTGAACAAGTGCTGCAGACTGGAACCTTATTTATACCCTGCTTTGGATGCAGGGTGGGAGATGGGGAGGACACAGCCATTGCTCTGAGGACTGGGGGTCCTGGGGGAGCCACAGGCACCTCCAAGGAGCAAACTCAGCCTCTAGGGCAGCAAGGGGTCAGCCTGGATGTTCTCCATGGGGGTATGTCTGGTATTGCCCTGGCCAGACACCACTGGATTTCCATGTGGTGTTTTTCTCCTTGCATTTTGTCACTACGTTGTCTGTGGATCCCAGATCATGTTTTGACCACTCCTTACCAGGGTGTGGTTACTGCTCTTGAGTGTTACACAGGCAGGTACAGTGTCCCCTATCTCGGGGCGGGGGGACGGAAATGGAGAACGAAGCTGGCTCCTTCCTGCTGAATGGCTGCAGCCTCCTTTCTAGCTAGGAATCTAAAGATTCTTATGGATTTTCCATCCAGTAAAGCATTGCTTTAGGAAAACAGTAAGGTATATCAGTTATGAAAAAGAGGATAGTACACCTACTGTGTCTTCATTACGTCAGGGCACCTTCTATTAAGATATTTCAAGAAGAATCCATCCATTCATTTCCATGCGTAATTCCTCAATAGCCCATTTGCTTCAAAGACTTTTATTGACTTTTACTACTACATGAAACCTCAGATATTTATTTTTTCAGCCCCAGGGAACCTATTGAAAAAGAAAATTGTTTTCTGAGGTTTTGTGACAAAGGTTTTGCTCTGGATAAAAACTTGCCATTATTTCCTATCTTTTGTCCTCCACAATGCCTTGGTGGGTCTGCTCCCACTGTTGCCACAGGGCATGAGACGCTGAGGAAAGTTTTAGGTCCAAGAAATAAAGAACTTATTTCTGGTGGAAAAGGCTCTTTCCTCACCATCATCATTCCCAGTGGTGCTGTCGTCTCTCCACCGATAGTCAAATGCACACAAAAGCTTAGGAGAGGAAACTCTGCTTGTTCCCCTGTAGTCTGATTCATCTCTGAGCAGGTCAGTTCCACTGCAGATGGCCTTATATGCCCTTATAGACCCGATTCATAGCGCCCAAGTTCTGACTGTGTGGTGTTGCAGGGGAAACAGCAGTCAGGCAACCAGCCGGAAGAAACTCTTTAAAATGACTCCTGATGCGGCCACAATGGCAGCCAGCTCTCTCCTGATGAAGGTCTTGCTGTGCATGAGTATTCTGTGTCCTAAGCGATGATTTCCATGCTGAAGACCTCATCATGTTTTCTGCTACACAGCCTACTTTGATTTGGTGGCTTTATTTCCCTGGGCTGCTGCAGCTAGTGCAGGCCAGTTCTCCTCCACAGTATCAGTGGACAGAGAAAGATGAGCAGGATGTGACCCAGGGGCTCCCAGGACTGCCTGTGGGGTGTTAACCCCTAGCTGACAGGATCCCACTTGGCCAGGGAGGCTGTTGAAATGGCAAAACTTAATGAGAAACAAGCTGATCTGGTAGCAATAGAAGACTTTCTCCCCGTCCCCATGAGGTACATGCAATGCTGCACAGGGGCAAGGCAAGCTCACAGCACTCAGGGAACACATGCATTAACTGTCATCTTTGGGGAGGAAGACAAGTCTCTTCCTCAGGATTGGGAGTTTCCAAAAGCAAATCACACACTTTGAAAATCAGGTTGGGTGTGGGGATGTCTCACACATCCACCAGCAATACAGGCTTTTGAAGCAGCCCAGAAATGCAGATGCTCCTACTCTGCGTGGCTCCAGGACAATGATGACCCATGTGGGGTGAAGGAGTAGATGTGCATTGTTGCTTGATGAAAACAGATGCTGTCTGGATGCAGTCCTGCTCCTGCAGGTCTTGAGATTTCACTGCCTTAGTGTTCAGTGAGGTACTGAGTGAAGTGGGGTGATGTCTCAGTCTCATCAGAGACACAGAGGATGACTACAGGAGAGCAAATGTGGCCACATGTGTCTGCAGCTGTCAGACAGGCACTGGGAAGGGGGAGACCCAGACAGTCACACTGCAACAGGGTCGAGATGAGTAAAGGAAATACTTAACTGGACTCATCTGCCACAAGGTGTCATTTAAATTAAGAGACAGTGCAGCCATGGAAGGATGAGGTGCAGCCAGTGAGGGATATAAATGGCCACATGT
The DNA here is from genome assembly GCA_013397515.1 of Upupa epops. NCBI lineage: Eukaryota > Metazoa > Chordata > Aves > Bucerotiformes > Upupidae > Upupa > Upupa epops. Next base: position 357,621 of record VZRI01010772.1, on the reverse strand, counting down.
CAGGGAAAGGCAGTCACATTGGATGGGGAGGAGGAGGAAAAGTGCTGTGGGCAAACAGGCACTTTCCCCCAAGGGGAAATGTGCTGACAGAAACCATGGCTGGGTTTGGTGTTTGATCATGGGTGACATGCCAGTGCACCAAGGACCACTGCTAGTAACTGCTCTACACGTGGTGCTTAGAAGCAAATGAAGTTTTTTCCTCCATCCCACTGTCATGGTTGGATCTGTCAGGACACAGTCCCTGAGATTTGCTCGCCCTGCATCACGCGTGCTGGCGGCATTCTGTGAGCAGCTGTGGGATAGCAGTGTCTCCCATGGGCAGCAGGGCAGTGGGCAGGGCACTTTGCCACTGGGAGCACCTGAGGGACATCTGCAGACCTTCACAGCTCAACAGCTCTGCTTTGGAAAATACGACTGGAAGTAAACCAGGGCAGTTAGCCTTAGTAGTCCTGAATAATCATGTGTACTCCTCTATCTGTGCTTTTCTGCCTCTTCTGCCTGAGAACTTTGCTGTCTCATTTATCAAAGCACAAACTTTGTGTCACCATTGATTGCATCATCCAGTGTCTGCTGCCCGGAATTGTAAAAATGAAAGTATGTGCCTTAGCTACCAATAGTTGCTGGAGAAGGTAATCGATTCTGCAGGGACTGAATTCACTGGAAGAACCTGCACCATACCCACTAAGGCTCTGCCCCAATGATTGATTTAAGGCATGACCCCTATTTGGCCCAGTCACGGGGTTTGGCTGGCCAGGCTGGGGAGTAGCTCCTGCTCAATGTCATTGGGATATGGAATGTGGATACCTGGGCTCATTTACCTTTTCTTGGCAAATTTGGCCGCTGGCAGTGGGAGTCCAGCATTAAAATGCTCTCGTTGTCTGATACAAATTTCCTGTGCAAGAAAAAATTACCTCAGGGCAGATGAGCCTTATGGTTGGGCTGTGGCCTTCCTCTGTTGTATCTACCTACTGTGGAACTCTGTGGGACAAAGAGGAGCGATTAAGGGACAAAAAGGAAAAAGCTGTCCATGGATGTCTGTTACTCAAAACTAAAAGCCTTGAGGAGTTTATGTGGGAGGGAGGCAAATATGGATTTACAACTGATCAAGGATTTCAGGTAGGTCCCACATCTGCCATGACAAATGCACCATGGTACTAGCGCATGGCTAACGAGGATGAATTTCCCCTGCAGTGGAGATAATGCTTTATATATGGAACCACTTGTGTTCATTTGTAACTTTAAAATCTTATCACTTTTGGGTTTTTTTACTTCTTTACTAATTCTGCAAATAATTGTTTAAAATATTGTGTTGAGGTCAGTGAAAAGCATCACTACTACACTGTTACTGGGTGACAAGTGTGGCTGCGTGGTTCCCCATAGCTGGGACAACTGGTGGCTGACCAGAACCCTGGCCTGAGCCCTTCATCAGCACTTTCCACCGCCCTGAGATGGCACTGCAGTGCATCAGTACTGAAAACCACCTTGTGCCTCAAACTTACTATGATGCCATTAATTGTTAAGAAATGCTCTGGAATAGCTGCAAAGCTGCACCCATGTTCTCGCTTGCTTCCTCTTGCTGTAAATCTTCTGTCCTGTGACACCTAAAAGTAAAAACAATCTCTGAATCACTCTGGTTGGAAACACTGATGGAGGTACCAGGCAAAAGACTCCTTCGCACCCTGCCCTTCAATCTGCCTTGATAAATGGAGCCTTTGCTGGGAGCTTTTCCCTGCATTAGCATTAAAAGGGGAGCAAGGCTATTTTCTTTCCCTGTGAGGCAAGACAAAAGAGCTGGGCTTTGGGATTCAGCCCCATTAGTCTTGATTTCAAAGGGGAAAATTAAACAAATGAATCCAAGAGTGGAATGGAGAGAAAAGCCTTCAGTAAGGAACATAAAAGCATTTTGTCTGGGGCTCTACACATCCTCTCGATGTTTCAGCCAAGTCCATAAGGCACTAGGGAAACTCATGGTCCCTGTAAGTGACTGCCCTTGGCTGGGCACTGAGGTGGCAGCTCCCCTGCCTCCAGCCCAGAAGCTGCCAACGTTTTTAAAAGGTAATATGTCCATTAGCTGGTTCCTTCAGAAGAATTTATCCCAGATAAGTCCAAAGGGAAAACTTAAAAGTTCTCAGTGTTTAATTTGATCAATGCTTTAATAACATCTGGCAGGATTAGCATGTGGGTGCTGCTGCACTCCCTGAAGTGGGGCTGGGAATAGGCTCCCTGTGTGCCATGTTGGTTATGCATCCACTCTGTGCTGTTTGCAAGGCAACAGAGCAGGGGTTGGTGGCTCTATGTTGCTCTTGCAGGTCCCACCAGCACAAATACCCTTATTGTCATTGGGAGACTGCAGGGTGTGAAGAAGTTGGAAGAGCTGACTGTGGCAGTACCACTACTGTGAACTGGGCAGAAGGTGCTCTGTGGGGTGGCTGAGGGCAGAAGGGGATGGGGGCTCGGCCTCACTTGGCTTCATGGTGTCATGTCACCTTTCTAGTGGTGGTGCTTCTCTTGTGAAGTTGCCACAACTTCACAAGAGGGATTTTGCTTCCCCTTAAATCGTGGGAAGATGATTTAAGGGACTGAAAGCTTCAAAGCAGGACTCCTAATTGACAAGACACATCCGTCTTCCACAGCTCGTGCAGTGAAAGGATTGCTATGGTGCACAAACACAAAAAACCTCACGACTGTTAAAAAAGCCAGCTTGGCAGATGGAGGGCATCAGTGGGGATGGTGATCCAGGGTGCTGGAGATGGTCTTCCTGCAGCCCCAAACTGCAGCCCCACGCAAGGATGTTTCTGGTTGCTCTGCAGCACAGCCAAGCAGAGACCAGCATCCACAGGGATGCAGAGTAAAGCTGATGGAGAAGCCTTAAGCCCCCCATGCAGCTGGGAGAGGCCTGAGCAGGGGATGGTGAGGTTGGGTATCACACTGGGCCACAGCCCAGCCAGAAGAGAGTCTTTACTTCTCTCCTGGAGGGGCTGGGTTTCCTTGCTGGCTTTTCTATGATGTCTCAGGAGTTTTAATCGTTCACCAGCTCTGAGGCCTCCAACATAAGAAAAACATGGAGCTGCCTGAGAACATGCAGAGGAGGGCCATGGAGATGATAACGGGGCTGAAGGACAAGCTGAGAGAGTTGGGCTTGTTCAGTCTCAAGAAGAAAAGGCTCTGGGGAGAGCTTATTGCAGTATTTCAATGCTTAAAGAGGGCTATAGGGAAGATGGGGTGGGGACTCTATTGGGGACTGTAGAGATAGGACAAGGGGTAATGGTTTCACACTAAAAGAGAGCAGATAGTAGGAAGAAATTATTCACTGTGGGGGTGGTGAGGTACTAGAATGAGTTGCCCACAGATGCTGTGGATGCCCCATCACTGGAAGTGTTCAAGGAGAGGTTAGACTGAGCAACCTGGTCTAGTGGAAGGCTGGAAATGGGATAGACACTAGATGATATTTAAAGTGTTCTCCAATCCAAACAGTTCTTTGATTTTCATGACTCTATGATGATACAGACAAAGGATGAAGGGGATCATGCAGGAGCAGCACCAAGGCTCCCTCCCTCCAAATCCCTTCTTTTGGGGTTGCAGCATCTCAGTCCAAACATTCCTTGCATCAGTGGTGCAAACACCAGTGGGATAAGGATGGGAAAGATGTGAGCATGGACTTCTCTTGCCCCTGGGGGCAACCAGGGGCAGGTTTCTGGAAGGCTGCTCTCCCTGCTATGGAAGCTGCTCAGCTGGGTATGAATAATTGTGCTCCCCCTCACCCAGGCCCTAATTGTCTGGCCATGGAATCAATTGGTCCTGTTGTTGCTCGCTTTTCCTGATGAATATTTTACACCTTCTGGGGTGGTGGTGGAGCAGGAGCAGATGGTGTGTCTGAGGCTTGTGGGGATTTAGGACAGCATCCATTGCCAGTCCACCTGCCTGCAGGGATACTGTGGGAAGTGGCAGCACATGGCACAAAAATGCCTTGAAACAAGTCACCAAGTCATCCCTGGCACTTGGAGCAACTCTTCTGTGGGCCACACCTCTTGGAGAAGGTGCAAAAGGGCTGTGGCTGCAGGGCAAATCAAATGGGGGTTACTCTGGGGATCTGTGGCCATCCTGACCCTTCTCAGTGCTCTCTTCTGGGAGAGCAGCCACCCATACTGGTGGCAGCCTCTTACTCCAACCACCCCTTCCTCACATTTTGCTTTCCCACTAGTGCCCAGAAAAAAACCCCAAAATTCCATCCACAGAGTGACCATGAGGACCTGACAGCAATTCCCTGGTCTTACATGAAGTCCTTGTTAATTCTCTTCTCCTTCTTCATGACAGGAAAGCAATGACCTCTCCGTCATTGAGTATAGAGCCTCTGCTAGTCAGGCAGGAGTGTTGCAGCTAAGACTTCTTAATTATACGTGAATGATCTGACCTCTGCCTACAGCATCTTTTTATGTGTTATCATATCAGGTAACAGTTAAACGACTCACTGGTTTAGAAAGGTCTGTGCTTTCCCTGAAAGATCCTGAATTTACTGAGCTGGCAGATTACCCATGCTTTTAAGCCAAATGTTTTCAGGTGATTTGAGTTAAATCAGTCTGCAAGAAATCAGATGAATTATTTAAAGCACTGGGGGTCCCCAGCAAGGAAATGGGGTTTGGTCAATGTTTCCTCAAATTTTAGGAGCTTGAAGGTGCTCCCAGAACTGACTGGGAAATCAATTCCCTATTGACCAAAGCTATCAAAGGAAAGAACTGAATACTTGAAATTCATCTGAAAACTTTCCACGCTTGTGAGGAAAAAAAAAAATAGCAAGCATTCATTAATTTTTTACATCCCCTTTCTTGTCTCCTCTCTCACCAGGAAAAAAAGGCTAAGAGAGAAATCAGGGGCTCTTCCCTCAGGAAAAAGAAGCCCTTCCAACGTTTTTGAGCTTTTAAAAAGTGCTGCCTGTAGGTTTCTTATAGGAAATTTCATTGAAAATGGGGGAGGATTAAACAAGGCCCAGCCCAAAAATCCAATCCAGAAGTCCCTTCAGGGCACACTTGGGTGTGAGTGAAACTCCTGCTTCTGATCAAGTTTGACCACTTGAAAATATCAGCTCTCCTCTCAAATTGAAGAATTCTGTGCCAACTATTGGGACTGGCTCAAGTACCTTACCCTGCACCCATGTGGGCAGCAACCCTGCTTCATTGCTGAAACAGGGACCAAGAGTCTCAGCTCCCAAGGGCAATCTCTGCCCCTTGGGTTTGGAGGGTGATCAGGTAAGAGCAAGACATACACATGAGACGAGACTTCTGCCTCAGCTCAGCAAAGACCAAGGCATTGAGAACACCCTGATTTTTGGCCTGAACACCTGAACCTTCATCTCCTCCTCTTCCTCACTCCAGTTGCTGCCTGAGAAGCAGAAGAGAAGCTGAATTAGGACAGATCAGGAAGGCCCACCACTGCCCTTCCCATTAGCACTGGGAACATCACCTGTTCCCAACCTGCACAGCAAGGCTGCAGCACTCAGTGTGATGGCTACTCATCTTCCACTGGAAGCACCTGAATGTCCTAATAGCTCTGATCATATCCACTTGAGACCCCTACTCTCCCATAGGTCTAGTGTCCTTTCTCAGCTGAGCCCTTGGCTAACACTACTAGCTTGAGCCTTACTTCCAGCACTTAAGATGTGTGCTGTTAGGCGCTCTAGCTTTATCAGCTTTTGCCCTTAGCTGTTAGATCTGCAGTGGAATCCTAGACCTGGTTTATGGCTTGTTTCAAAGTGTCAGTGGATGCAGTTACTAGCTTATGTGGGACTGTATCCTGTTGGTGAGAGATGTCTTTGGCTTCTACTTTTTGCTGTTGCTTTCCAATGGTCAGTTGAGCTTTGGGCAGTGGTGAAGGCAAATCTGTGTGCCTACTGTGTTGTTATGCAGGGCATGAATTTGGAGAACAGCTAGAGGGAACCCTGTATTCTGTCAATTTTTGACATATGCTTGACCATCCTGAGTGTGTGCCTTCTACAGGATCCACATAGACCTGCTGTGGTGTTACCCATTCCATGGGAGATGTGCGTTTGAGTTGTGTTAAATGTGCAGTGTAAGGGCTGTTGTGTTGCTCTGCCTCTGAGAAGAGCAGTAGTAAGCTGCTGGGCTGTGGGCCATGTCTGTAACTCCCAAACCCACCCCCCAGGGGAGAGGCAAGACCAACCAGCTCTGATCTGGACCCTGTGGGTGTGCCACTTGGATATGGAGCTCCACAAAGCTGTCATGGGCAGCTCAGAGCAGTGGCGATGAGGGCTGTGGTTAACTGGGTTAATTATATTCTTGTTGCTAGAATCACTGTGACTTATTTTAATAGTAGCATCTGGGGAAATTACATCTTCATTAATTGGTCCTGATTGCTTTTTGGCAGATGTGAGATGTTTTTTACTTTAATGCACAGGACAGAGCATAGTCTAATCAGCGCATGCAGTAAATGCACAAGTACCACCACTTTGCTTATGAGCTCTCTGAAGAGAAAGAGCTGGGAAAGACCTGCTTGGCCATCTCCTCCCTTCTCTCTTGTCCTGACCAGGACAGGCTTGTCTTCTAGGAGTCCATGTTCTAGTGCCTCCTCTAGTAGAGTTGTAAATTGTCGTTTTGGAACTAAAAAGGTGATGATGACAGACCAGGTGATGATGTTGGCAGACACAGGAAAGCAGCCATGGGGCTGGGGATGCTTCTCGTGTGGAGTATGCTGGGGTTGTTCTTGTTGTTCTCTGGCCCTGAACTGCCACTTCTCTGCATGGATGTAATTTGGTGGCAGTTGGGTACATTAATATGCTTAGCTACCCGGAGGCCCTTGATTTCACTGTGTCTGCCTGAAAGAAGAGGAAGCTTGTCCAGGCTGGGCTGCTCCCAGGGGATTGTGGTGGAGAAGAGAGTCCTGGTTAATGTGCCATGATCTATGCACAGTGTGTGGCATCAATCTGCACAATCCTTCAGCTTTCAGCCAAGCTTTCAGCAAACAAGGAATTAAACCACATTTCGATGAACTATTGCTGTGTAGCAGAAAGCTCAGATTTAAACCATGGTAGAGATCCTAATCTCTGTGGATAAAAACCTGAAGCCCTGGGCAAGTGTGCAGCGTGGGGTGACGGTGATGCATTGCCTCCTTGGGGAACAACAGGCTGAAATGCGGGTGAGGCATTGAGCTTCTTGTAAGTTATGAGGCTGTGCATCGGGGGGAAAGAAGTAAGTTGTATTATGGCCCCGCTTGCTCTGATGCCTTTTCACACAGCACCATTTTTCACCTTAATGGTGTGGTGTTCAGCCAGCTTTGTTAGGTCTGCTGCTAATTACACTGGATTCATGTGCCCTGCCAGGCCAGAGTAGGGCTGGTGCTGGTTAAATGGGAAGGGGGAGTTTTACTGCCTGGTGCTTTGGACAGGCATCACCCAGGCTTTGGGGAATAAGAGGAGGGGTGATGGTAGGGGTGAGAGGAATTTCAGAAAATGCTTAACCCTCTGTCTGCCATGGGACCTCAAAGATGGCTTCTGCAACAGTGATGCAGTGGACAGTGGTTCCATACAAGTCAAATGGCTTCCAGGGAAATTAAAACACTTTTCAAATGACCTTTCTGGTCTGCTAGATGTAGGGCCACCGCTTTTCTAGGAAACTGAGTTTTAAAGTTCTTGGAGTGTCAGCTTCAGACCTTTTATGAAGTGGCTTTCAGGGTTTATTGCAAGGAATCTGAACTCATTTCTGGGATCATCTCACTGGAGTTTGAGAAGGAGTGAAGTTTGAACACTCAATCTAGAGCTTGAATTTACTGTGAATCTGTAATGTGCTGAGCAGGGTGCTGGACACTGCCTTTTACAAGGCCCCATAAGTAGGTTAGCAGTGATACAAGGGCTAGAATAGCAATAAAGACCGTGAGATTTGGCTGCAAATCAAAGCTTCTGGTTTGTGGGATACATTTATCCATGGCAGGAGCAACCCAGGTCCCTCTGCACAAGGATCCCAGGCAGTCAGAAAGCCCCTGGGTTTCCGCTTGTGTTCCCAGAGCCTCTGGTATGCTTTCACAAATATCTTGCCCTCACTCCTGATGCACAGCAGCTGCCATCCCTACTTCCACTGCTCTGCAGTCCAAAAATCCTTGGATGCTGTAGTCCTGACAAGGTGACTGTCCCAAAGTGACCAGAACCTCATTTAGATGGACAAAACCCACCAATTAGATGAAGAAATAAATGTCTAGCACAGCTTCCTCTGGGGATGTTTCTGGAAACCACAGCTCTGAAATGTGTACCTGTTTATGCAGAGATGCCCTGCTCCCGCTGCCTCTTTGCCTGAGGCAGCAACATCTGTTCCCATGTCAGTACAAGATCAGGTATCTTTACACCAAGGTCAGAGGTGTGTGGTGCAGAAGGTCTAGGCTCCTCTTCCTCACCCCTTGTGATGAACTGGGTGGTAAATCTCGGTCACCCATTTTCAAAAATCTTTCTCCATCAGCTCCTGATGTAGTAACACCAGACATGTCAGGAGCACCCTCCACCACACACTGAAATATTCCTGTTGGTAGCCCAGAAACACTGCAAGCAGCTCACTAGTTGGCAATAGGACTGAGAAGTAGTGCAGCCCTTAAAATAAGGGCGACTAGTACTGCGGAAGGATTCCCTCTGCCTCTTCAATATCCTGCATTTGTTAGTTAAAACTTCAATCTACAATTAATGCTAGATCATAACGTGTCTCAGTTCTACTGCTGAGTTACTCTATGGTATCAAGCAAGGGCTGCTGGGGCAGAAGTCCTGAGAGCTGTGACCATGGGGAAAATAGTGCCGGGAAATGAAACGGTGCCCACCAAAATGTACTAGGGAGGTGTCTGGTGAAATATTAAAACTCTGGAAGACATAAATATTTAGGCTTTTCCTGCTCTCTTGAGAAGTGTGAGGTTTTGATTTGGGTATGAGTTTTGTCCTCGTGGGCAAGCAAATTACAGGCCTCTTTAGGTGAGGGCTGTGCTCAGGGTCAGTGAACAGCAGTATCAGACAGCCCGGGACCAGGCTGGTCCATGAACCACACTGTAAACTTGGTTTTGAGGAAAACCAGGGGTTATATCAGGCAAGGGGAAAGGTCTAGGTGTGGTTGAGATTGAACACGCTGGTTCAATTCACTGCTTGGGCTGATCCTTGGGCTGGAGCATGGCTTTACCTTCATCACTGAGCTGTGTGTGCTGTGGCAATCTCCTATTATCAGATAATGAGCATGTTAGCACTGTGACATCCCTGGTGATAGCTCCAGGCCACATTCTCAACTGCCCACTGCTGTCAGTGGGTGGGAAATACTTTCTTGCATGAGGAAGAAAGCTTTTTATTAGTGGTTGCAGAGGACTGGGTTGCTGCTCTTTATTGAGCCAGGCTGTCATCAGAGAGGACAGAAATAATTTACTTGTAATGCTATGAATATGTAGAAACTTGCCTGATCTTCGCTGTGCAGTGGCCATGGATTTAGAAATGGTGTCAGAAATCACAGTGATCGGTTTCCTGCAAATTGGGTCAGAGCTATAAATTTCTCTTACTGGCACGAGCTGCTCACCGTACGTGACCTTCTGATTTTGTGGTAGTTTCTCTCTCTTCCCCTGTGTGTTGAGTGTATGACTGAGATTTTATATTGTGTCTCTGAGAACCCAAGTCCTGCTGCTGCTTTTGCTTTGCATCCTGAACAGGCTCCCTTGCCCTCCTTCCTGTCCCTTTTGCTAATAGCTGCTGGCCACAGCCTGGATCTTCAGTCCTGGGCTGCACCTGGACAGGTATAAATTGTGACTGTCCCTAGAGGGTGTTTGTTCAGGGTGGTGAGCATCGGACCTTTGAACACACATGGCTTAGGCTTGTGACGATGGTTGCTCCTACACTGTCTGAGACTGGTCCTCTGATGCATGTGTTAGAGCCTCTCCTCATGGGATGAGTCCAGTAATACCCTTCAAAACTTTCAGAGAGTCTTTTTAGGACAGGCATCCTGAACAAAAAGCGAGGAAATGTTCAGTGTAGGTATCGTAGTGGGTATGTCAAGATCTCGATGTTGGAACGAAAGCTTGAGCTAAGAAGGTTCACGTGGTGGGGACAAGGATGAAGTGTCGTTGTTCACCTCCTTCTCCCTCTCCTCCATCTGTTCTGAATATGCAAGCTTTTTTATCACAGGACTCTTTTTGCTCAGTCAGCATTTGCATCCCTTCCTCCCCCATGCATTTGCTTGCTCCCAGTAGCAGGGCTCTGTGGCTGGTGCCAGCCTGAGGTCAGCCTGGGAAAGGAGACAAGTGCAGCAGCAGGCTGTGGGAGGCTTCCAGTAGAGCCCAGTTCTGCTCAGATGTGCCCATGTATTGAAACAGAGCTGCCTTATTCCACAGATCAGCTCCCTCAGAGCTCTGTGAATCATTGAAAGCAGCAGATGTGACTAATGTTTCCTAACTAATTTTTATCCTTTTGGCCCAGCAGTGCCAACACACAAACATGAATTCTGTCAATAGGGCTGTTCATTACACTCTGGTCTTGTTGCAGGGCTGCAGACAGACACCCCATGGAGGTGCTCTGCTGTACTAATGTAAAAGAAAAGTGCATGTTCTTGTGTGGTGCTGAAAATCACTTCTTGCCTGCAGGTTGCTTCTGAAGATAAGATGATAAGCGAGTGTCACTTGGGTCTGAGACAAATTGTGGAGGTAGAGCAAAGACACTAGAAACTGTACATTCCTGGGTCAAAGACAGCCGATATAGAATCACAACATGGTTTGTGCTGGAAGGGACCCTAAAGCTAGTTCTAACCTTCCTGTCCTGGGCAGCAACAGATTCCACTAGATCAAGTTGCTGAAAGATTCATCCGGCCTGGTCTTGAACTCTTCCAGGGAGGGGTGTCATACTCATTAACAGTAGGTGAAAAGGCTCAAATAATTGTGAGTGGGGAAGTGAGGGCCATTGCAGCTTCCAGGACCTGGCCCTGCAGCTGATGAAGAGATGTATTCTGTAGTGAGAACTGAATGAGCAGGACAATCATACCCTGAATCACCACTATTCTATCAGCAGGAGTATGGTTATGTGGTGGGAATCTGACAAGCTGTTGCTTCCCGGAGATGCAGCAAAGAACACATCTTGCCACTGTTCTGTTTAAGTCACAAAAATTACTAAGTTCTTCATGTTGTTGAGGTGAAGGAAATGCCCCTCACAGCAGGGGACAAAAGGGGGCTCAGAGATAGCTGTGGCTGACCCTCCACATCACCACTCCTCCATGCCAAGAAACTGATTAAGAAGAGGGCTGGAGATGCTGAGAATCTGTAGGGCTGAAGATCAAAAGGGATGCTGTACTATGCCAGACACATGGACAAGCCCAGAGAGTGGTGGTTAATGGTGTTGCATCTAGTTGGTGACCCGTTACTAGTGGTGTCCCCCAAGGCGCTCAGTGTTAGGTCTGGTCCAGTTCAACATCTTCACTGATGGTATTGATGATGGTTTGGAGTCTGTCATGAGCAAATTTGCGGATGACACCGAGCTTGGAACCCGTATCGATTTGTTGGAGGGTAGGAGGGCCCTGCAGAGGGGCTTGGACAGACTGGAGAGATGGGCAGACTCTAATAGGATGAGTTTTAACAAGTGTCAGGTTCTGCATTTTGGTTATAACAACCCCAGGCAGAACTATAGGTTGGGAATGGAGATCTTAGAGAGCACTCAGGTAGAAAGAGATTTGGGGGTATTGGTGGACAGTAAACTTAGCATGAGTCAGCAATGTGCCCAGGCGGCCAAGAGGGCTAATGGNGAGGAGAGGCTGATGGAGCTGGGTCTGTTTAGCCTGGAAAAGAGGAGGCTCAGGGGTGACCTTATCGCTGTCTATAACTACCTAAAAGGTGGTTATGGTCAGGTGGGGGTTGGTCTTTTCTCCTTGGACACTGGAGACAGGACAAGGGGTCACAGTCTTAAGCTCCGTCAGGGGAGGTTTAGACGACATCAGGACAAGGTTTTTTACTGAAAGAGTGATCAGATTTTGGAACAGGCTGCCCACGGAGGTGGTTGGGTCGCCGTCCCTGGAGGTGTTCAAGGTTAGTGTGGATGAAGTGCTGAGTGGCATGATCTAGATGTCAGATGTTTAGGATTACTTGGTTGGTTTTAGGTTGGACTGGATGATCTTTAAGGTCTTTTCCAGCCTCATCAGTACTGTGATACTGTGATACTAGTTTTAGGAATGTGGACCTCAATTCAACCCAAGTGAACCCATGAACCTGTGTCACTCGCTTGCCTTTCTCTGATTGAACAGGATGTGACAAGGGGGTAACCACAACTTCTGTGGACAACCTATTCTCTCCACTCATAGTGAAAGATTTCTGCCTAATTCCTTATCTAAATCTACCCTTTTTTAGTTTAAAGCCATTACCCCTAATCCTATCACTACCTGCCCTTGTAAGAATTCCCTCTCTAGCTTTCCCCTACTGTCTCTCAGCATCCAACATACTACAGGTACTACCTTTTTTTTTTGGTTTGCAGCCAGCCAGAGGAATGAGCTAAATCCTGCCCCATTCAATAGCTGAGGTAGCCACATTCGAAAGAGCCCATCAGGAAAATGTTTCTGTGCTTATTAAACATGAACCTTTGAGCCTTTTCACTTGAATCCTTCTCTCAGTGCATTAGGATTTTAGGGTTTTTTGGGTTTTAAGTTGGCAATAATTCCTGGATGCCTGAGCTGTCGGTGCATGTCTAGAAAACTTGTCATCATCTATCAGGGCCCTGCCACCGTGCAATCTGTATAATAGCAGAGAGGTAGCACTTTTGCCATCATGAGTTTTCAACTATAAATTGCTGAATTTGTGAAAACAGCACTGGCTTCATGTGTTCAGGGGGGAATAGACAGGAGGCAAAGGGAGTATCAGCTGGAGGGCTGGCAGTACAGCACTATGAATATAGAAATGTGTTGCTGATAGAAGCTGTTTTGTGTGTGTTAGTAGACGTGAGCAAACGTAAGCTTTGAAAGGAAAGGTTTCACAGCTGTCGTTCCACAAGAACTGATATGAAGCTATGGCTAGGCCAAATGCCATTCTCCATTGGTACTACAAACAAACCTGAGGAGGTGGGACTCTCCTGGGAACTTTCTTTCCAATTTATTCTGTTTCCAGCCTCTGTGCATAGCTTCCTTCTTATTACCCCACCTTCTTGCCTGCGTTTCAAGTTCCATAACCTTTTAATGAAAGGACCACTCAACCTTCAAAACAAACCCAAGGACTACTATACCTTGAAAGAAAGATGTTTTTGTACAGCAACTACTTACAGACAAAAGAAAAAAATGATTATATTTTGATTGCTATGGTAAAGAGTAAGATACAAGCAGAAAGTCGTTATTTAATTTTGCTCCTTAGCAATAGGGAACTGTGTGCATCTGGGTTGAAATGAATCATAACAGTGACTTTGTTAACGTTTTTTTCTTCCAGATTCAAGAGTTTCTGAACCAGCTGATGGCCACATTCTTGCTAAGGGCTTTTGTCTCCTTCCATCCTAAAGATTTGTGGCAACTGAAATTCTTTTGAGGAAGAGAGGAAGTAGAGGCACTAGTGAGTGCACTGCCACTTGGCTGGGATTGGGTTTATTTGACCTTGCCATTTCTAATGTGATCGACTGATCACTTACTGACCATTTAACAATAAATGTGGTCAAGGGCTGCAGTCTGCAGTAAGTTAGACTATCTTCTTCCACTCTTTGTTCCCTTCTCTTATGTAACCAGGTCCCAGCACACCCTCCTATCTTCTGTCAACAATCCATACTTGTTTCACAGCTCAGAGCTGTAGAAAACATTAAGGTAGTGGGAGTATAGTTGTATAGGCTCTGCTTTGCTTATAAGGAGGAGCAATCTGATTAACTAGACCATTCTCTTCCCACCTATCATTAACCAATTATCTTCTTTCATCTCAACTTCAATCTGCTGTTTAACTGTTAACTCTGTAGCTAGAAATTATTTGAAATTAAACATTCAATTATTACAGTGCTTAAGCACACAGAACAAAGCTGCCATTTGATTTATTTCACAAATGATAAAGCATTCTGGCATTAAACTCTCATTCTTTCCAACAGCAGCTGAGCCACTACACTGATGACGTGTGGATTAACCAAGCAGTCCAGCAAATCATTGGTAGAAAGGGCTGTTTGTGAGTCATTTGGGCTGCTGTCTGAATGCACAGGCATGTCGCAGTCATTACTCATTACCAACTGCTTCCTGGTGCAGTGTAATTTTCCAAAATGTCCTCTTTCATTTTCATGGAGATCTCTACCATCACTTTCAACTGCCACCATGCCCATTGAGCTTGTTTCTTGAGGCTGGGGTAAAACTTGAATAAGATGAGGACCAAAAGGTATTTTCTGCAGCTTTTCTGCTTTAAATGTTGAAAAGTCAAATTCATGGGTTAGCAAACTGCAGCTCTCTGGTTCACAGCCAGCTTCCCTCTTCCTCTTGCATGAGTTGCTTCTCCTTTGCTGTGTTCTGCTGCTAGAACACACCTGTTCTGACATGCTTCCCTTTTGGCACTTGAAATACGCAGATACTGCTTGATTCAGATACTGAAGATTGACTTCATGGGATGTCGCCTCAACCTAAGAAAACACACAGGATACACTCAGTTAAAAGGAGATATTTCAATTCAGCATTACGTGATTGTCTTCCATGAAAGGGAAGGAATTAAATTCTTAGGCAGCAGAAAGGATCCAGGGAACTACGTAAAATGTCAATGATTCTCTGGTGTCACTGCTATACTTGGGAGTAGGAGAGAGCTCACCTCTGTGGGATTCAGCCAGAGATCTTCATCGCTGGGATTTTCTGCTGATTTTATGGCACATACTAGTGTTCGAGTTATTGCTTCTTCTACACGAGCTTGATGATCTGCCTCCTGTCTCAAGGGAACAAAGTGTTTGGAGATTGGTTAGCACTTAGGTCTCTATAGGAAGCTGGAAGATCTTGGGAAGAACATTTAGTATGGCTTTACTTTGAAAGCTGTACTCATGTGTGCAAAGTCAATGAAAGAAGTCAGAATTCTGATGCTTCTACTCATGCAAACACCCCCTCATGGATAACAGCACAGGCTTGGGTGTGACTACTCATTTGAATCAGAGTTTGCAAAAAATAGATTCTAGTGTGTGTATAGAAACTTTTCACTTAAGTGAAAGTTCTGTTAATTGAATCTGGTGCTTGAAATGGTAATGCAATGTTGTAATTTAATTCATGTTTGCATTTACCTAACTCTTCAGGGCTAGAAGGGCTATGAACGTACACAACAGATTTTATGTATCTACATATTATGTCTAATTAAAGTACCTAAAACACACAGGATGTTACAGCAAGGCAGCAACTGTATGGGGGCTACCAAGGCAGAAGAGTGGTAAAGAAATTCAGGAGGTGTTTAATCATGCAACAGGAGTTGACACACTGCTGCAGTTTTAAATATGGGCAGAAGCAAAAACATGCTTCCTCTGACAGTCTCCTGCAAACCTGAAAATTAAGTCAGTAACTTCTCTTTCATAGAATCACTGAATCATTCAGATTGGAAAAGACCCTTTAGATTATCAAGTCCAACCATTAACCCTTCCCTAGAAAGCTCACCACTAAACCATGTTGTTTAGCAGCACCACATTTAAATGGCGTTTAAACCCATCCAGAGATGGCTAGTGAATCCCCTCCTTGGGTAGCCTGTTCCAAGTCCCAACCTTTTGGTGAAAAACATTTTCCTGATGTCCAGTCTAAACCACCCCTGGTGCCGCCTGAGGCCATTCCCTCTTATTTTGTCACTATTACCTGACCAAAATCTCAGACAGCTGAGGAGAGTAGGATAAAACTTTTTATAGGGTCTGGTTTAGTTTTCTCTCCTACTAACTGAGTTTCTTGTGCATATGGTGGAAGGGAAGGGTATGTGGAAGGAGATAAGATGGGTAGTTCAGCTATTTCAATGAATGGTGACTAACAGTGGATCCATACGTTTGCTTTCGTTTGGATGCTTGGGAATAAAAGTTTTAAAGTTTTGGAGGGAAGATGTAATGCAGTCCCTTCCATATTCCTGAACTGCCTAACTGTGGCTTTGGAATGTCAAGCAAACATCTTGCTAGCATGAGTGTTAAAAGCAAAAATTAATCCTGAAACCCTGAGCAGAATTTTGGATAGAAGCAGGGATAAGTAATGCTAGCATTTTGTGGCTTTGGTCGCTTGACTTATTAATAGCCTCCTACAACAAGCCTCCAAAATGCAGAGTTTGTTATCTACATGTGGAAGTCATTTAAGTTGTTGCACTCTTGGTATTCATCCTGATCTGCTGAATTACAACGTTGTACTGATGGCATGAGAGCATGCTAGGAGTGAAGGAATACTTTGAGTAGCCCAGATCCATCTGAAAACAAATTAAACTTCTCTAAAGTCTTGCCAATATAATTAATGGTTTCGCTAGGACTATAAACGTTGACATGACTCACAACTGTCAATACGAAAGCAGCTGGTAACAGCTGCAAGCAACACTGCTCTACTTGGTAATGGAAATGTTCTCACTATTGTCTCTTAGCATCCATGTCAGAATTGATTTTTATGGATGGACTGTCCGACACCTAACAGCTTTGCCATCATTGGCTTTGGGGCTTGGGTTACAATAGCTACACTTGGTTATGGCAGCTTTGACATTTGGGAAGGGGGTTACTATGTGTCATTCATTAACAAGGTCCAACAAACGCTCCTGTGTTTATGATGCCACATAACTGCTTGTTCTTGCTGTTAGCAAAGAGAATCTTGATGATTTCTGCAAGACTTTTAGGACCAGAAAGGCTGTGAAATTTAGATCAGTTAATTTTCTTGCAGCACATAAGGACATCTAAGGATGCTGCAGCCTGTGCACCACCCAGCCACCTGGAAGTGACCAGCCTAGCACAACTGATCCAGTCCAGTCCTGCTCCTCCACAGGAGGACAACTTAAGCATGGCTTAAGACACCAGTGTGTGTGGTGACATCAAGTTCTTTCCAAGCACGGGGCACGCAGCCAGTTCCTCTGAGTTAGCTCAAAGGCTATTCAAATTTAAGACAGGCTTAAATAGCTGCTCTACAATATTGCTGGTGCTTTCTCTGGCACTGGATGAAGCCCAACTGTACTCAGGGCTATGTAAGAGCTCAGTGCAAGCTGTTGGTCTGCCATCCGCCTTAAATACATAACCTCATCTGGAAAGTTTCTCCATGAGGGAAACTCCCTAGAGAGTTCCTCTGCTTTGCAAATGTTTTGTTTGATGTTGGTATGGGAAAGGTATTGTGGTCTTTTAATAGGAACTGGATGCATGTGTTCAGCCCCTGCAGACCTCCAGTCCAATAATGGTTAAAAAAATTTAATAAGCAGTAAGTATTTCAGGGAGGCAGCCTTCACAGGCCATTGCAGAGGGTCTTTTTAAATATCAGCCTAGGAATAATGATAAAGTAATACGATTCAGGAAAAATTTCTGGAGCCCTAAAATGTTCTAGCTGATGATGGCCCTACTCATTACAGGTTGGTTAGACTAGATGATCTTTAAAGGCCCCTTTGAACCCAAATTGCTCTCTAATTCTGTCATCCTTGGAATCATCCCATACATAGTGGTTAGCATGAGCACGAAAAATCATAGTCTGGGGAAAAAAATAAATACTTGAGAAAACTCTACTCTAGGCAAATCAAAATTATCATAGACAAATGAAAATTCAAAACTCTTCTGCCACCCCCTTCCTACCACATTTATCTGATTTAAATTCTACTTTAGCATTGCACACTGTTTTGATGTGCCCTATTCAGCACAAAGCTAGTTAGCCCAGAAGAAATTGGTTGTGAAAAGTGTGCTTGTTTGCCTGATTGAGGTAAATTTGAAAGCAGTTTCTGCTGAATTGGGGCCGTAGATCTGGAACCTTGGAATGTTCTTCAGGCAGAACTGTATCTCTTAAGCCTCTTTGCTCCCCAGCCTCTGAATACAGCACCCCAAATAGGGTTGAACCTGTCAGGCAAGGGACAGAATTCCTACATCACCAGTGCTACATCATGACATAAAAATGAAAATACCAGTTCAATCCAAGAGTTTATGCTGACAGTGAGGGGATCAATGGATTCCACATAGTGCCACCAGTGTCTTGGAAGGAGCAGGACCTGCAATCAGATGCACTGAATTAGTACTAGCCTGAAGAAAGATAAGTTGCTGTAATTAAGGTGATGGGGGACACAGGCAGAATGAGGATGGTAGGTGATCTTACTTTCTTCTAAAGAGCTTTTTATCAACACTTAAATGCCTACTCTCTTCTTCCTTTGTGTAACTGTTATGTAAGAACCACCTTTCATCCAAAACTACATCTTCATGTGAAGCAGAGGTGTAACTTAGAGCCCCTCAAGGTAAGTGAGGTAGTGCAGGCGGTAGAGCAGGAGAGAAGGGCTTTAGAGAAAGTTTTGGCAAAGCAAGAATTCTTTTGCAGACTCTCCAAATGAGCAAACTTTCCAGTTCCTTTAGAACTGCCAACTGGCTTCTCCCAAAAAAGCAGTTATCCTGTTGTGCATCTAGTGATTAACAATATGTATCCTTAATGCTGATAAATAATCACCAGCATTAGATTTATCACTTTTAGTAGACAGGCAAGAGGCTGTCTCTGAAATCATGACAATCTGTTTAGATTACAGCTTTACAACTATATCAGAATGATAGCCATGCCATTACACTGATTCTAACCCATGGCTTTTATGGTACAAAGACAGTAATGTTCTGATGATGATATGGGACAAGCTTTACAGATTACTGAATATTAGTGTAACATGGAACTATCAAGAAAAGCATTAAAGACAGTTTTTGACAAGGTCAGACAGATAAAACCATACACTTCATAATGGGGAAAGTCAAGCAATGTATAAGTATCTGCACTGCAGACAAGTATTTTCCTTGACAGACATAATTAAAATAATGTTCTGCTACCTAGAAAGCCCTAGCTCAGTGCTTTGTTATATCAAAACATAGCTAATGAGAAAATGTCTGTGTAAGAAATAAAGACTGTAGCTCATGTCCTGCAAACACTTTGCAGGACAGTCAGCACTCAGTCACTTTTGGGCCAGAGAACAAAATGTTCTTCACAGGTTTCAATTTAAGTAAAACAAAAAAATCTTGGCTCTCCAAACGTCAAAAGCATTTGGAAACTGCACTTTAATCCAGTACAGCATACAAAGCAGAGGGAAGTCATTCTCTAGAGGGCCATTATTTAAAAGATATCACCGATTAGTCTTTCTTGACATTTAAAAGTGTATGAAACCTTACACAGATTGAAGCCAAAACACATTTTCTATGCTCAACAAGTTTCAGAGTGGTGTTGTTATCACAGAAACCTACGTTTTAAATGACACAGGCGGTTGCATTAGGTATAGTGGGTTTCTCTGATAGCAAGTGTTTGCCCACATTTCATTGATTGCATTATCACAAAAAAAGCAACCCCCAAACACTCATCTGCTCTACAGGAGATCTTACACTGAACTCTCTTAAGGAATCTTGGTGTCCTTCAAATGACAGGGTTTAATTATGAAGCCTGGAAAACTCCATTATACTTTAAAGGAAGGCATAGCTTCTAGATTAAATAGCTGTTTTTGACAATGGGGTCCTTAGTCTGAGTGAGACTTCTGTAGAAAAAGTGAACTTCCAACATTCTGGAGAAGTGGATGAAGACACTGGGAAACTGGGGTATGATGCAGAGGCTGTATGTAGCAAGGAGACAAAAGCAAAAGGTAAATTAGGGGAAGTATACAAATCTTTCAGTAAAGAGGGGCTGCCAGACAAACAAGATGAAACTGAGGAACAGAGCGTGCTGATTCAGCATGTCTCAAGGCAGAGTACAGACAGAATTACTTTGCAAAGAAGGTGTATACCAAAGAGTGTTGCAGTGAACATTACATGATCTGTTCATTTTCCTCTGGGGGAACCAGAGCTTGACCATTCACCGAGGTGCACATCAATGTGATGAACAGCAAAATGACGTTTATTATCACGTGGCGTACACTTACATACCCCTGCCCTTCATGTACGCCCCCTTTTTCCCACAGACGTAGAATAGAGAACGTATCGCGTCACACCTCGCAAGCCCGCATGCGCACAATGCAACAAAAGAGGAAAATACAGTTCCCCTGCCTAGTACAGACTTTTCAAACCAAAAAGGAGGAGCTTGGTCTTTGGATAGACTGCTCATATTTTACTTGCCAGCAGGTTAAGGGTAGTAACTGCAATGCTGTGTTTCTGCAGCTGGCCCTGTTTGCTGCTGCAATTTACAGAGGAGCTACGAAACCGGGACTTGGAGTCAAAACAGTTACCATAAAGTGCTTGTTCCTCCTCCTTTTTTGGGTAACCCATGCAGCAAAAAAATAGAAATTCTAAAGAAGCAAAAGGACTAAAACTTTAAGGAAGATGAAGAAATTGAAAAAAGTAATTAAAAACAAAAAATAGAGCTGGTAAGGGAACAGCAGAACCAATATAACACAAAAAAAGTTCCAGCAAAGAGAAGTAGAGTAAGTTTCCTCTACTTTTACAAACTGGCATTCTTCTAGGTTTGCAGTCTAGAAGGAAAAATTCAAACAAACCCAAACCAAATAACCTCACCACCACTGCCAGCTATCAATTCCACAGTAAAACAAAGCAGTTTTCCATATGTTTACGAATATGGGACACAGATTTAAACATGCTTGAAACTACATTTCAGTGCAAAATATTGAAGTAAACCACAAAGTTACACACGTACAAATTCAGCAAATATTTTTTAGGGGAAAATGTAAAGTGTACAAGCAAGGCAGAACTACCCCAAGATAAGAAATAATCTTGTGTTGGCCTGCTTTCTACAGCCTATATCTAGCTTTGTGAGTTGAGAAGATACTGATCTAAAGAGCAACCAATCAGATTATTTTAATATTTAGGCTAGTGATAGGCAAATATAGCAAATGAAGTCCGAAGCAGAACAGAAATCCCAGAAAAGATAAAACTAGATTCTGGTCTGTAGTAGGAAGAAAGAAACCAAGAGAACAATTGAGAGAGCAAGTGGAGTGATGCTGAAGCCTTGTACAGCACAGAGAACAGAACAGGTTTAAATTCTCAATGGACCTGATTAACTTGATACAGTGCAAAGGTAGGGCAAAGGTGGAATTGCTTCAAAAAGAGAGTAGACCTTGAAGTGAAAGATTATGCCACGATATTTCTGCTCATGAGAAAAAGTTTTGTGGGTAAATGCACAAGAAAAGGAAGCACCAAAGAATGCTAGTGTGATGGGAAGATAAAAATGAGCATCTGTGGGGGACCCAAGCAGCTCACAATGCTGCTGTGACCCTGACAATAGAAAACAGAATCAATAAATGCATTGTCAGCTCTGTGGGAGCATCAGATGTGCTTTCTTGTCTTTTCACCATTGTTGTATGGGTATGGTTAAGAACAATTCCATTAGCAAGCAGAAAGGAAGCAAGAAGCTGGTGAGAAGTGGGGCAAAGGAAGGAATCATCACTGATTTGCTATTTGTATAGCGTCTAATTTTTTGTAGCCCTTTCAAGCAGGACTCATCTCTTCTATTTTCAATCATCAGAAAAGTTAAGCATCTGCATGTACAGGCTTATTTTACAGAAAGACAGGATGGGATGAACACTCCTGCAGGACTGTAATAATGTAAGACGGGGAGAATGAATTTCCTTGTAGGGGTGCCAGATTCTTCCCACTGATGACAGACAGAGTTTAAATTGACAGTAGCCAATGTTACACCAACACTCCTATTGCTTGTCCCAGGGCACAGATGGAATATTCTAGAACAGGCATTTTTTACCCCAGTTGCCATGTTTTAAGTCGTGTTTGCGTATTTGTGAACACAGTGTTACTAGAGATATTGAAGAATTCATGGACAAATAAAGCAAAATACTAATTCTTTGGGTGAAAACTAACTAGTTCAGTGAACAGAAATCTACCTGTATTTACAACTCAGCTTTGCAACGTCCAGATATGTGACCAGGACCAAATACTAATAAGTAGCCCCTAAACTTGTGTGATACAACTTGAGCTTGTAGTTTTATGGACATAGTTGTGTACAACTGCAAATCCTAGAATTACCTGGCTGCCTATATAGGAATCTACACGTCATAATTTGTACAGAGAACAGATCGTTAATGTATAACCAGAAGTTATATCAAGGCTTCTGTGGAAATTCAGCTCACAGTGAATGGTCAAGTACAAGATGAAGCTGTATAAAACCTGAAGTCTCAGCCAACTACCTAAATTCAAAGTAGCCACCTGTGAATGGTACAGTGAAAGGGCACAAAGGATGCAATCAAAGTACATATTATGCATTGGTGCAAGGTTTTGCTTTAAAGCCTTAAGTGGGTGTAGAAAAAAGGCTTGTAACAAACAAAGACCAGAAGGTGGCATTACACACATTAAGTTTTTGATATTCAAAGCTGCACTCACCCTACATGCAATTGCTTTCCTGAATACCTAAGAACACTTTTGTCTTTATTTTTCATCCCTTTATTATTACAATATTTAATTCAAAATGCTGTGTGTACCCTCTGGGAGGAGTAGAGATGCTATGTATTATCACAGAATAAAGCTGGCTGAATGGTACAGTGTAATTGTATGAACTCTATTTGAAAGCCAGTGCTACGCAAGCATCAAGATTGTTATTATTTAGGGAGCCTCTCCCTTATTAAAAAAGAAGTTATTTTTGGCCATTCCTTTCCATCAAAGAGCAGCAGTCCCAAGCCACTTACCCCATAAGCTTCTGGATGAGATGCTTCAAAGCATCACTCAAGAGGCGCAGATAAAAATGGATAAAGGCAATACCTCAGCACTCCATCATTACTTCTACATTACTTTCTTCCCAGAAATGCATACAGTGTGCCCTTTATGGCAAAGCAGACTACCTGTTACTACTGAGCTGGCTCAAGAACTTTATTCCTAGCAAAATTAATTTGTAATTGCTTTAAGCTTAATTAAAATTAAGATCATATTAAAGGTTCACTACCACACTTGATTATTCCAAAGGAGATTATAAATTGAAATGCAGTGCTGAATGGATGTGCTGTGGTGTTTTTATCAAGAATAAATGTTAATTCAATGTGCTTTAAATTATTGAACACTACACTCTTACAAAGTGCAAAAAAACCCAATCACTTGCGTTTAGAATATGACCAAGAGCTAATGCAGTGCAAACAATGAAGGTTGATCACAGATTTCCCCCATTCACAACAGTACCAGCAAAAGAGCACAGCCTTCACAATTCATAGAATCATTAGAGATGGGAAGGGACCTCGAAAGATCATCTAGTCCAATCCCTCTGCCACAGCAGGATCTAACTAGACCAAGTCACAGCAATCACAGTGATGATGAGGCTGCAAAAGACCTGTAAAATCATCCAGTCCAACCTAAAACCAACCAAGTAAACCTAACATCTACATTATGCCATTCAGCACTTCATCCACACTAACCTTGAACACCTCCAGAGGTGGCAATTTGACCACATCCATGGACAACCTGTGAAAAACCTTTTCCTGATGTCAAGTCTAAACCTCCCCCAATGGAGCTTAAGACTGCAACCTCTTCTTCTGCCTCCAGTGTCCAAGGAGAAAAGACCAAC
>VZRI01010772.1:317537-332937 GCA_013397515.1 Upupa epops | reverse complement strand
GCAAAGGAGGCATTAAGTTCCTCTGCCTTATCCTCATCTCTAGTTACTAACTTTCCTTCCATGTCCAGTAAGGAGTGGAGGTTATTACTAGCCCTCTTTTTTTCATTGATATGTTTTTCAAAGCTCTTCATATTATCCTTAACAGTGGTGGCCAGGCTGAGTTCAAGTTGGGCTTTAGCCTCCCTAATTTTCCTCCTACACAACCTGACAGTTCCTTGATACATGACTCGATTGACCTCGCCCTTTTTCCAGAGCTGGTACATCCTCTTTTTCTCTCTTAGTTCTTTCAAAATTTCCTCTAGAAAGGCCTGGCAGTTTGAGATGCATGGGGGTATATTAGAAGGACACACATTGCTGAACAAAGGAAAAAATGGCAATTCAGACTCCGAGTACAGACCGTTTTGATTAAATAAAGAAGAACAATATTTATGGCAGGAAATTAGGAATTAAGAGTTCTGAGCCCTACTCTCATACTGCTGCAGACTGTCTGTGTGACTTTATGACAGGACTTGTAACTGAACAGGGTTAGTATCTTCACAGCCTTGTAAACCACCAGGAAACCTGTGGATGGGGTGCACTCTAATTGCAAGTATATTCACTGATACACCCTGCTATTACAGGAACAAGTTGGGCCGATGTTTCCTGGTGAATATTACTCAAAATGTGAATGCCTTCACTGGCTCTACCCACTCAAGTCTTCAAGCAGATAAATTGGAGGTGGTTGCAAGAACTGTGATGGAATTGGGCAGTTGACTGAACTAACACTCCAAATGTTAGTGCTTTCTGTACAAAAAGGCTAGTCCAGTAACAATAAGCAAAGAAAGTTCCCATCCTGAGAGAAATGCATTGAGCATGAGTGCAGAGTATAGGGAGATGGAAGTTTCACAATCAATTTTTTAGAACTTCCTAGTGCTTAATTAGCCAGTTCAATAAATTACTATAATCTAAGTAACACAAGGCTTGTATGTGAATGGTACCTGTCCTGGACTGAGTGTTACGATGTGAGGTGTTGTGTTCCTAAACTTGGGAAAGCGTTTCAGATCAGGGTTGGCAATGTTGACTTTGCTGAATACGCTGGATTCCTCATAAGGGATCCTAGTGGGATAAAGGAAACTGGTGTCACCAGGTGGAAAGAGGTGCCATCTTTTCCTGAAAATAGAGAGAAGATAAAAAATTATTCAGTGCATGTCAGTTACAGTGAAGAACTAAAGGCAGTAGCAAGGTTTTCAATAAAACATACATCTGCTTTGCTGTGTGAATCTCTTACGCAGTGAGAACACAGGCAGTGCTTACAGGCTGTCTCCTACAAGTGTTTTTAAAATATTCCACTTTTTAATTTTTTAACTGAAAAGATTTACAGCTTCTCACAAATTATTTTTAAAAGGCAGAGAAAATCTTTTCTAAAAGCTCTTCCATCTGGTTCATCCTTCCTTTCTTTTAAAGATGGACATGCAGCAATTACAGATGCTTGGAGCATTAAAAATTGTTCTGTAAACCAGAGGAAATAACTTTGTTAGAGAAAACATACTTCCATTCACTGAATGAATAGCTGTTGTACCCGTGTTTTGCCCCTCTACTCTGCCCTGCTGAGACCCCAGATGGTGTATCTGTCTTGGGTACCGAGACAGTATCATACCTAGCTCTTACCACAGGAAGGATGTGAACCAGACCTGAGGACGTCATAAAAATTATCAAGGAAATGGAGCACCTCTGGTATAGGGACAGGCTGAGAGAGTTGGGAATTCTCTCTGGAGAAGGCTCTGGTAAGACCTTACTGTGGCCTTTCAGTACTTATAGGGGGCCTATAACAAAGATAGGGGAATTCTTTTCAGCAGGGCCTGCTGTGACAGGACAAGGGGTGGTGGTTTAAACCAAAAGAAGAGAGATTTAGGCTAAGTGAAAGGAGGCTATTTTTTACCATAAGTGGTGAAACATTGGCACAGGTTGCCCATCCCTGGAAACGTTCCCAGTCAGGTAGGAAAGGGCTCTGAGCAACCTAATCTACTGCAGGTGAGTTGCACTAGAAGATCTTTGAAGGCCCCTTCCAACAAAAAAAACATTCTATAATCTTATGTTTGTTTTAAAAGGAAGGCATCAAGTGATTATCATGGTAACAGTACAGGGCTACAGATATTCATCTAAAGAACTTCTCTGGCTGTTAGTCACAAACCCCTAATTATTAGCAAAACTCACCTTGACACTCCAATGTCACAGATGGCTTAAACAAACACTAGTGACATTCAAATACAAAAGTGTTCTGAAACAACTGTATTTTTTTCTGTTATAGGTACCACATGATAAAAATGTGGCGTCTGTGGGCCGCTGGGGTTAAGAAGTCACTGGTGTGACTGAATGCCTGGACAGAGCAGGACAAGGTAATTCTACTTATTAAGGCACTTGTGTTTCAGGTTGCTCTCTTATGTGCCTCAAGAAGTGGTTCAACACAGAGCAGGTCAGAACCAAGCAGAGCTGAGACGTGGAGCCTCATCCTCAGGAGCTAATTTTTTATTTCATTTACACAGACCAGATCAAAGAGAGAAAAAAAGAAAAATAAGAATATGCCTGTGGGTGCCAGTTTTGTGGGTGCTATAAAGGAAACACCTTAGCAGGTACACGTGTTATTTAGAAATAGAGTTTTATATGGCAGTACTTTTGGTGATGGAAATAATCAGGAAGGAATACACAAAAGGAGACTTTAGCACCTTTCAGAGATGCCAGGCAATCAGTACAGCAGTGTCCCATGTACTAAGCAGTGGAAAAGTAAAGGCAATAAGTGCTTTGCAACACAGTTAAACTATGTGAGCAGCTCTCCTCTTTCAGATTTTACCAAGACCTTTTCTTTTTGTCCCTTTCCTGGGTACTCCTTTCTTTGTGCCTACTGCTTCTGGTTGTCAGTTCACAGATCTGAAACGGGGAGAAAGGCAGCCAAACAGCATGCAAAGAAGAGACAAGAGTAGCAAGATGGAAGTGGAGAGATGGCATAAGTCTTGGTAATTAGCAAATCTACTGCTGGGTGCAAGTACAAAAAGCAGTTATCCTGAAACTCAAGCCCCAATGCAACTTTATTTTGACCTCAAAACTAAAGCCTCTGAAGGGGCAAAGAATAACTAGGTTAGGAGGTTCGTGGGTTAATCTTGCAGGCTTATGACAACGAATATCATGAAGCAAAAAATTAAGAAGCCCAAGGGATGCAAGGAGGAAATTCAAGATAGCAACAAAGGGCTAAGGAGTCATCCCTGGCTTTCCTGCAAAGGCAAATCTATTTAGGTTTAGCACAAGCTTATATTCTGTTGCAAAGCTTGTCTTGTTTGTGAGTCTCTAAAGGGAATATTTCTACTCTGAAGAAGTACAGGATTCACGGGCTTGTGAAAGTTTGCAATCTATTTATAGCCTTTGCTCTGAAGAAGAAAACAACTTTGTATTTTCAGGCCATGCAAAGGCTTTATGCTTCTCCTTTACCTGAGAGGAACAGGGAATTTCTTTGACTAGTGGGGGAAAAAGTGTATTGGGAAGTTAGGCAAAATATCTGTATGATGCTGGAACTCTGGTATGAGTTCACCTGATGGCAGGGCATTTATCAGGTCTGCTAGAGTACTGTTCTTAGTATAGACGGTATTTAGATGAATCCTATAGATGTTTAGACATGTAAATCTCTGGTTTTCAATGACATTTCTGATTCCTAAATACCTGTAAGTCTGGACTTCAATGCATAATACTTACTGATACAATCTGAAGTCTACAGGACTAGTTGCAGCAAAGCACAGTGCTAAGGAGGGCTTCCAGAGTATTTCTGCTGCACACTCACCCAAAGATCTCTAGGCTGTTTATAATGAGTGAAAACCTGTCTGATGGCTAAACAGGATTAACTTTCTTACAGATAAGATGATGACAAATTAATTTGCCTCAGGCCTTGAAACAAATAAACCTGTGGCACTGCCCAGCATGGAAGCCAGTGTATGTGACTCCCAGTCCTGCACCTTAATCACAAGACCACCGTGATTTTACTGTTCTATAAAATGTCACAGTAACTAATCACAATAAAATCCCGCTGGCAAATTATTCACAGTACACAGAATTATTGAGGCTGGAAAAGACCTATAAGATCATCAATTCCAGCCTATGACCTAACATCACCACAGTCACCTAGACCAGGGCACTAAGTACCACATCCAGTCTCTTCTTAAATGTCTCCAGGGATGGGGACTCCACTATCATCCTGGGCAGTCCATTGTAGTGTCTGATCACCCTTTCCAAAAGAAAGTGCTTTCTAACAGCCAACCTAAACCTCCTCTGGTGCAGCTTCAGGCCATGCCCACTTGTCCTATCACTACTTGTCTGGGAGAAGAGCCTGACCCCCATCTGTCTACAACTTCCCTTCAGGTAGTTATAGAGAGTGATAAAGTCCCCTCTGGGTCTCCTCTTCTCCAGGCTAAACAACCTCAGCTCCCTCAGCCTGTTCCTCAAATNGGGATGGGGACTCCACTATCATCCTGGGCAGTCCATTGTAGTGTCTGATCACCCTTTCCAAAAGAAAGTGCTTTCTAACAGCCAACCTAAACCTCCTCTGGTGCAGCTTCAGGCCATGCCCACTTGTCCTATCACTACTTGTCTGGGAGAAGAGCCTGACCCCCATCTGTCTACAACTTCCCTTCAGGTAGTTATAGAGAGTGATAAAGTCCCCTCTGGGTCTCCTCTTCTCCAGGCTAAACAACCTCAGCTCCCTCAGCCTGTTCCTCAAATTTTCTCTCCAATCCCTTCACCAGCCTTGTTGCTCTCCTCAGAACCTGCTCCAGTCATGTTTCTTGAGTATCTTTCCTGAAGTGAGGGGCCCAGAGCTGTACACAGTACTCGAGGGGAGGCCTCACCAGGGCACAGTACAGGGAAAGAATTACATCCCTAGTCCTGCTGGCCACACTATTCCTGATACAAGCCAGGATGCCACTGGCCTTTTGTGCCACATGGGCACACTGCCGACTCGTGTTCCTTCCACTATATACTACCACACCTGAAAATTGCTTGAAACTTGTTATGTTACTCTAACATTGCTCTTAGCAATCATAGATAACTGAAAAAGTAAAATTAAGCCAGCATGTAAAGAGAAGAGAAAAGGAGGAATGGGAAAAATAAATACAGCATGTAAGCAGATAGAGATATGAGCAACAAAGCCACATGCTCCAAAACTAGTTTGGAGCCTCAAGTGTCCCTTTCAACTTTACTCATATCTGGCTGCTCCTATCCTGATATTTCTTTTAAATAAATTCTAGCAGGCTATTAGGGGCTCTTGTGCAGAGAATATTGTAAAAGACTAATGTAGTTTATTTGTTTCTGGCCTTCTGATTTTTAAGTGTTTATTTCCTAATTCCAAATTCCTGAATTCAAAACTACTAGGAAGTTTCAAATATTCATTATTGAGACAGAGCAAACAAATCTGAAAGATCCTCCTCAAACAGAGGAAAATAAAATTGTGTTACCTCCATGTCCCAGGCAAACTCCAACCCTCTGAAGTTCTGCCATTTCTTATAGTTCTGATGTTTCTGGTCATTAAGAGCTCGGGTATAATCAGGACCTAAAATTAATACTCAGAAGTCCAAAACTGTAGCACCCCCCCACCCCAACTTTATACCACAATATAACTGTCTGCTGTATTTGTTGTACATTACATGCACTTGTTACCTTCCTTGTACTTGCAACACTAAATTGCAGCCATAGGAGTCCAAATGGCAGGGGGTGTTTGCCCCTTCAGAACCAATCCACAGCGTGCTCTCTTTTCCACTCCTTCCAGGAAAGCCGAAGTCAGACCATCTTATATCCTAGAGCAATGAAAATGTGATTTATGTGAGCTGTTGAACTGATTCTCACTCTACCCTAGCTCTCCATACCTCCTGTCTGATCCCTGCACTGCTGTGTCCCTCTTTATGCACTGTAGCTGTTGCTCCTCAGTGAGGGCCCTGCATGTATGGCCTGTACTGCTGCTTCCAAAAATCTTCTCTCTAGTAGTGTTTCTTCTGCTGGCTTTTATGTTTCTGATTATACAGCCTCCCAGATCTCTATCTCCAGTTCTCATCCCAGACTTTCGTATC
This sequence comes from Upupa epops, assembly GCA_013397515.1. NCBI lineage: Eukaryota > Metazoa > Chordata > Aves > Bucerotiformes > Upupidae > Upupa > Upupa epops. The sequence goes on along the minus strand of VZRI01010772.1, from coordinate 326,857 downwards.
AACCCAGCTACCTCTATGCTCTTCAGGAGGCTTCCCAACTGCTTGTGGCTGCATAGCTTCTTTTCTTTCTTTTCAAACACACTTTTTTCCATTCTCCACTCTCAACCATCCACCCTAACACAGCACTGCTTTTAGAAAAATTCAGATACACGTAATATAAAAAAGAATGAAAGGAAGGAAGCAAAGATCCCTATTCTCTTTTCAAACCAACATGATCACCTGTGTGGCATATTTGCCCTCGTTTGCTCTTACAGGTCCTGTTTCAGTTCTCTCTATATATTGTGGAAATGCAGATTTTACCCCATCTCTGACCCAGTGGTATGCTGGGGATTTTTAAAATTTCTTGTTATTTAATGAACACATTCTTCTTCTGCCTTTTCAACTGCAGAGGCAATGAACAACTGGATCACATGGGGAGAATGGAAAGAACCTGTATGCATGTGTTATGAATGTGATCCTGGAGCTTTCCAGTCCATTGATCCTCCTGCAAGCAGTCCCTTGTGGATGACAGTTGGAACAAGGGACAGTGAGATATTATTCAGATAGTTCAAGGGTTTTGCTGTCTATAGCTTGTTTCTATAGCTCATCCTGCCACCTGCAGGGCCTGATCATTTGTTATTGGAAAGTATATGAAGTACGCCAGCCAGAGATACTGGTGCCTTTTGGCTGCAGCCCCAGGGTGAACCTTAGGAAACAGATTCAATTTCTGGCTTCCTGATGGTCTCAGGCAAATCACTGCATCTCTGAGCTTTATTTTTGCCAACTTGAAAAGGAAGACAACAGCATTTGTTCATTTTGATAAAGCATTTTGGGGTCATTCATATTACTTCAGAAACCTAATTTAAGCTTGGCTTTTGCTCAGGTCAAAGCATTATCAGACATGCCTTGGAAAAGCCTATTTTTATCCACTATCTGTAAAGAGAAAATAGTAGTCTAGCTTCCTAATTAAAGTATTTAAGTTACCTTCTTGCAGACAGGAGGATGACTATCCTCTCTAAGATGTATGAATGAGGAAAACTACAGCTAGACATTATTATAAGGATGACTTCACCATGACTCTGTTATCAAAAAACCCTCAAAATGAGTGATTGGCTTCCCAAAAATTAGATGCTGCTAAAGATTTTGAATTTCAGAGTTATTGATTTTAAAGTTATCTTTTGAAAAAAAATGCAGAAGTGTAATATAAACATTTGTCAAAGGCAGCAAAAAATCAAAAAGAAAGAGTTGCTCCTATAGATTTCAGCAGCCATGAAATTTAAAATCCAATACAACTATTTCAATGATAAAGTTAAGCGTAACTCCATCTCTACACTTTAATCTCACACCTAAATAGTTTTTGTATTTTGTTACAATTTAAGTGGAAAGCAAGCACATATAATCAATATTAGATTTAAAAGAACTTTCTGAAAACGCTGCAGCTGTAGTGAATAGTTGAAGCGATTATGGGTGAAATAGTTTTTAACCAATGAACTGAAAAGGAACTGGTAGGATTACCGAAACCTTGCCACAGCGGCTTCCTTTTGTACAATAAAGAGCCACAATGAGAAGAAACACACTAAAAGGTGTTCCAACCATAACAGATGGCTCATTACTTGTGAATTATATTTATTTCATTTACTGCTTATAATGAAGTTAGTCTATACCCGTATGTCACTTTAAAAGGTCTCATTTCTATTTAAACTTCTTGCATATATCTCGTTCCTGATTTATATCTCAAATTCTGTAATGAAATATCAACTGAAGAAAAAATGTAAGATGTTAGATACTGCTCATAGATTAGAATAATGGAATCATTACCTTAGCCCACACAACTGTAAATGATAAACAGTGCAATCTATGTTTCAAACAACTTTTAAATGGCCCTATTAATCACTATACATAACAGTGCAGTTGGCCTTCTTCTCCCCTTCAAATCACCTTATGTAAATCTAAATAAAATCTAAAAGAAAAAAGGGGTTATTGTCAAATTCACACAAGAATGGGAGAGAATTTCCACAAAGAACTATTTTGGCTGGTATGAATTGCATAGCAGTGTTTCAAAAGCCATATGAGTCTGGAACTGACAGATAGATTTCTCTCCCATGCCTGTGACACTGGCAGATGACACACACCATATTTGCTTGCATAACACCATTGATTTTTTCCTTCTCAGATCCTGCTTTTAGAAAAAAATCCACTGTATAACCATTACGTGTGTCTATTCTAAAATTGCAGTACAATCTGTTGCTTGTTATAGGTCAGGTGATGAGGTTGTGGTGTGACACCTGCACAAAAAAGCAATTCCTGGAGCCTCAATTTTGTTTCTTGAATGGGGCAAAGGGAAGGAGGAGGTAGGAAAATGGTTGTTTCCTCTGAGTGTTTTTATTGACCGAAAAAAGCAGCAGGCTATTCAGGTCTTCTAAGCAGCTATCATCCTGTGCCATAAACACAGGAAAGTGCTCTCTGTTGAGAGAAAACCAAAGTGAGACCACAGATAGAGGAAGTCACTCAAAGATCAGGGCAAGTGCGAAACACCCCTGGAGCTCACTTCTTAGCTCTAACAACATGACCCAGTACCAGAGTCATACAGTCCAAGATTATGTGACCCTGGTGGTGGTTCAGTGAGCTTTGGAAGGGAAGGTAGAAAGACAGGTGAGATCATCTCTGTGCTCAAACCTTACCTTCCAAGCCACAGAACAAAATCTGAAGTAAGACTGAGCACTTAAAAATACTAATTTTATTAGTACAAGAGAATAAAATACATGTAAGGGGCATGCAGAAATAATTAATTTGAGGGGGCTTATCAGTTTTTGCCATCATCCCAATGATGTGTTTGCAGGGAACTATGATCCCATCTTCACATTTGAAAGTATAGAAATGAATAAGGCTTCATTTACAATTCTTTACATCTTTTGAAAGAAGATATCCTCACAGCTCTGCTTAACTTTGGCCTCTTGCACTTTGCAAGAAGTAGCAGGAATGTAGATGAACCCATACATTGAAATAGCAGGCAGACATGGAAGAAGAAAATACCTAGGAAGGTGTTCTAATACCTGCATTAGTAAATTACCACCTCGATTCCACACCTTCCGCAGAGGTACAGGGGTGACATTCATCAGCAGAGGTACAGGGGTGACATTCATCTGCAGAGGTCGCATATATGACTCTGCTCCCCAAGCCTGCCTAGTCACAAAATTATGCTGGGCTAAATGGGAAGGGGACTGCTGCCAATCTAGTACTTGTTTTTGTCCCTTGTGGCGGTGTTTTTAAGTATATAAGGAGACACAAAATTTTAGATGGCTGCCTCTTGGTACTTATTCTCTGTTAGCCTGAGACCAAATAGGTTTTATTTTGAAATTGTAAAATAAATGGCCAGAGGAGCAGAGAGGGGGTAGCAGTACATGTTTCAGAAACTACACTGGATAAGTTGCAGTGATTAAACTAATACTAATGTTTTACCTGGAACATTTCTGACTTTTCTTCAAATATCCTGGCAATGTATTTGTAGTCAGCGTAAGCCCAATATTTGGAGTATTCATAACGATTGAATGGTCCAGACAGACAAGAAGGCTGCCCACAACACCAAGCCAAAAACTCTTCAAGTGTAGCCATCACATAGCTACACCTGGTTTCAAACTGGGGAACTACAGAAAGAAAATAAAAGCAAACCATTACATGAGCACTGAGCACAAAAACAGTAAAAAGAACATAGTTTCTCTCTCAGCTCTGGTTAAATGCAATATGAGATACGAAATGGGATTAGGTTGCGTGACTCTGGTCAATAAAATGGTTCTCATCACTTAACTCATAAAGTCTGAGACTACTGATTTTTTATGAAGGTTTAAGTGAATGGCTATTACCTTGACCTTGCTGTGAAGTAAAAGCACACCAATAGTTACTGTTGTTCATGTGCAACTGAACAGTATCCTTCAGCACAGCAGTTCAACAATATGCCCAAATTCCCTAACCAACCAGCTGCCTGTCCTTTGCTTCATCTCCTTGCTTAACTGTGAGCTGCAACTGTGCACACAAGTATTTGTGTACCCTTTATTTTGTCTCTGTGGATTTATGTAGATGGACATGTTCACCTTCCCTTAGAGCAATAACCAAATCAGCGCAGTAATGCATAGGAAGCAAATCATAGAGCCACACGTGTGCCAATGATCTATCTCAAATGCTGTGTGTCCTTATACTTCACTGGGGACTGACAAATGCATATTGCGGTGTGCCTTGGCAGACATAAAAGGTATTTACCAGCAGGGTTTGGTTCCCGTCATGCTTTGGTCAGGCTGACTGATAGAGCTTTTCAGCTCAAGGTCAGGTCACTTGCAAGGCCTGTAAGATAACCCACATCACAAAATTCTGTGGATAATCCCAGATCTTCATTTCCCACAGCCACTAATTTTGCCATCTTCAAAGAGACTTACCCAATGTTAGAAAAGTATATTCACTTACAGTAACTGCTACTATGGGAAAAAAATTACAGCAGCCTGTATAAAGGACAGTGGCGGAGCTGCAATTTAATCTTGTGTAACTTGCATAGAGCTGCTCAGAAAAGGGTTCCTTTCACCGTTTTGCAGCAGCAACTCTTCACTCTTTACTGCTTTCATTGTTATCACAGCAATTCCCATAGAGCTTCAGACATTTGTTCTTATTCCCTTTGGGCGGGAGAACAGCTTTTACAAACCTTTATCACTATCATTTTGCCATTTTCCATTGTAGTAGCCCAGGTAGTGGTTTTTCTTCCCCTCACTATCAAATTCATTAGCTAAAAAAAAAGTTAGATAAGCTGCACTGCTCAGCAATCAGTAACCTAGGTCTGTGCAGGAGAATTGCTCCCTACCTACAAACTGCAAGAGGATTAAAGGCAAGAAATACGGTCTTTCTGCCTCACAGTGTAACCTCACTCTGAGCTTCATTTAAAAAAGAGTCCAACTATGAAAGGCAAGACTATAATCTAGGATATATATTCATATATATATCTTATATCTTATACTTATATATATATAAGTAGTTCTAAAACCATATTTGGGCAATCTAGACAGATTGTTAAAATGGGTTTGTGCAGCTAGGAAGAAAATATTAGCAGTGGACAATATCAGTATTGTTCTGAAACCAAGAACATTATTACCTACTTTTCTAGCATTTAATGAGTAAAAGATGAAGGTGTTTATCTGGTAAACTGTAGATTAGCCACATAAATCTTAAGTTAGGCACCAGTGCTGCCTGATGACTTGTTATCTGAAGGCATGCATGACAGTACTCTTTTATCCCACCAAATGTCAGAGATTGAAATCAGAGGCAGGAAGAGAGGGAAAAATAACCTTTTTTTGGAGGAAACAGCTCCCTTCCTTAGTTAAAGTCTAGTCCTGACAGGCACCAAATTCTCTTCTACTCAGAAAGATGGTGTTTGTGATATATACTAAGTGAGATACAGAAAATACCCTAAAGCTTCAGCAACAACACAAGTAAGATGTATCTTCCATGTCTTTAAACTTAAAAGAAAATCAGGTATCTGTTCACAGCTTCTGGGGTGCTAAAGTTATTTAAAATAATCCAGGCAAGGAATAGCTATTTAATACTACAACAAAGAGTAGCCACACTTGCAAACCAAAAAAACTGTCCATCTCCATCGAACTTCAATAACTACGTCAAATCTCAGGTTTACATGGTATCTATTCAGGGTACAGTACTTGTACAATCTTTCAGTAGGTGAACAGGAGCTAAGTCTACAGACACCTTTATAGTCCCTGGCAGCATCAGTTCCATCTAGCATATCTGAGAGAAATTTCCTCCAGAGATCCTGTGACTTGTAAGTGATCAGCATGACAACCTCTCGTTCTCTCCATCTTCTTCACAGTAAACTCATTCTTCAGTCATTTCACTACACAATCACAGAAAATGGCCAAAGTAAGAGAAGTCTGCATACAGAAGTCAGTTATGTGTAAGGCCTCATCTTCCTTTGTGATTGCTGGTGTGCTTCAGGAAGCCACCAGATAGATGGGGTATAATGCTGCCTTTTCTCTGACAGAGACTGTTTCCATAGCTGCTGCCCACTCTGTTTTCCACCTCAGAAACATAAATCTTTTAGTGTGTCTATAACTAGATGGGTAGGTATTTTCTGGTTAACATCACCTTCATTGTTCTGGTAATAAACACTGAACTCTCTCTTGAGATATCTAATCTCCATCAATGCTTAATCCTCTGATTTCATTTTGTTCCCCTCTTAGGAACATTTACTGTTTAACTTGTGTAATTGGACTTGTGTTTGTTTGTTTACTATTATTAAACAAACACAAGCAATACTGTTATTTCCCATGCCTTCCATGTTTAAATATGCCTTCCACATCCAAGTGCCTCAGGAAGATACAAACTAGGAAGAAAAACAAGTATTAAATCCAAGTAATTCCCACCACATTGCACCATTTGAGTTCTCTTCTTTAAATTAAGGAATCTTCAGTCTGAGAATACTCACTCAGGACGCAGATGTGGCACTAAGGTAACATGAGTGTCATAATAAAAGGTCTCAAATAATTTTGGATCTTCCAAATGAACCTTCTGAATCTCAGAAACTCTGTGGCAGCTCTTTCAGAGAGACACCAAAATATACGTACAAGCAGGAGTTTTTTTCTTGACACGTTTCCGACTCAGTGGCAGGAGGAGTCCTATCTAGTCTTAAGGCAATTAATCTATTGTAAACATGGGAGGAATATTAAGAGAGATCAATACATTTGCAGTTGTGTTCTCCTGTTTCTTTCTCTAACCACTTCACTGCCTTCATTTCATCTGGGAAAGTCAGCATGAACAATGATAGGAAAGAGAGGTTCTCATTGAAAAACAACATTAAGTGTGCAAGAGTGCACTCAACCATCTTCCAAATGACAGTGGCACATGAAATGCATTGCATTATTTCAGACTCTGAGATGCCTTGGCTAATGGCTTCGCTAATATATCCTTACAATGCAATGTTTTTATAGCATTGCAGGTCTTTTTCACTTAAAATACAACCCCTGAAGGCACTACCAATCTTTTTGAAGATGATTCTAGCCCACATTAGCAAATAATGGAGGTTCCTGGGGACAAACTGACTGGTGCCTAAGGATTGATGCCTTTAGAGACAGATGCAGATTCAAGATACCAATTCTAATTTAAATACATTCTATATCCCTAGTGACTACAAGTTATTAAGTGATGACTCTTATTTATGTAGTTGGTAGCATCAATCCATCACTTAACTACACAATGCTCCATAACTCCCATCAGAAGCTTTCCTAGTTGTCCCATCCATTCAGATCTCAAAAAGTGCCTACTAATTAATGGAGACTGGGACCCAAACTGTCCTTCTATCTGATAAGCTTCATGTATTACAACTGAGATATATACATAAGTTATAGATGAAATTGTCACACACACACTTATATAGATATATATAAAATACAATGTCTTCCATTCTGGCAATGGGATGCCTTTTACATGTAGTACTAGAATTGGCTGATATCTCATTAAACTATAGAGATATTGCTGTGAAGATGTGTACCAACATATTAATTCTACACTTCAATTATGCCATCTGTAGAAAGTGAATAAACAACATCTGTTTTCCCAGGAATGGCATAGGAATAATTAAAATGCTTTGGAATCCTAAAATGCCAAGCATTTTCCCTGTAACACTTCTGTTGCATCATTCCTCTTACAGAATATGAAATAATATGGTCATGATGCTGTGAAGAAAGCGAATTTCATGCAATGCTGTTAAGTAAGATACTGTGATGTAATTCTACCACTTCCACAGGAAAAGACAGACCCTCAACTGGAGTCTTTTTGTGGACCCTACAATCCACAGAAAAGGCAGTACAACTGAAGGTTAGGGGAGTAGAGAAAAGAGTAACTGGGGGTGTGTAGGTGTGTGTCTGAAAAAAAACATGCCTTATGCTGAGCATTTTTTAAGTACTAGGTTTGTCTGACCTAGAAAACAATAAAATGACTGAGGAGAGACAAGATATTTTAGGCAAATGGAGAAAATGTATTTTGGTATGTGGTTTGGTATGTGGAAGGATATGCAGAGCACAAATAAAGCAATGCATAGCCTATAAAGTGGTAAACAGATTGCCAAGTTGGAACACATTTCTCTATCTTCATTCACATGAATGAAGCTCTGTCAGTCTGTGGATAGACTATGACTAGAATTGTGTGGCAGGAATGAAATTGTAGTATTTAAAAGCAAGTACAAAAATTGTCTTTCTCACAATGCTCCTAGACTGGCTAATAATTCTTCTTTCAGGCTTATGGATATGGAAGCTCAGTTCATGTGAACAACTGAATCGTGTTAAGAATAGGACTATTCCAGAGTCAACAGTGCTAATGGAGAGACAGAGGACTACAGAACCTAAAAGAGTTGTGACATGTAAGACATGTCCACTTCAGTCTCACCTAAATCCAGTGTTTTCAGACCTAGCCTAAACCGGATTGTCTTTCCACCCAACACTGAAGAAAGGTATTTCACATTCCAGTGCATGGCTGGCCAGTCACCAACCATGTTACAGAAGACTGCAGGTTGCTGTAGAGACATCACAATTTCCTTGGTCCTCTCAGGAGTAAATGGTTTTACATCTTCACCTATGTAAAAACACAATGAGAAAAAAGCAGCTATAGAGATGATTTATGATACATGAAATGTTAACTACTATCTGCCACAGCACAGGAAACATTAAGGACTAACACTACTTTGTTGTTGTTGATGATTATTTTATTATATTTCTAGACCTTTTTCTACGTCAAATTTGTACTGCCAACAATGAAAGCCCAGTCAACATGGGTTTAGGCAGGGTACGTCTTGCCTGACTAACCTGATCTCCTTTCATGACCGAGTAACTCGCTGGTTGATGAGAGGAAGGCTGTGGATGTAGTGTACCTGGATTTCAGTACAGCATTTGACATGGTCTCCCATGATATACTCCTGGCTAAGATGGAAGCAAGGGGCTTTGACAGGAATATTCTATGCTGGGTCAGGAACTGGTTGGATGGACAAGCCCAGAGAGTGGTGGTAAATGGTGTCGCATGTAGTTGGCGATCCGTTACTAGTGGTGTCCCCCAAGGGTCGGTGTTAGGTCCAGTCCTGTTCGACATCTTCATTGATGATATTGATGAGGGGTTGGAATCCATCGTGAGCAAATTTGTGGATGACACCAAGCTTGAAGCCCGTGTTGATCTGTTGGAGGGCAGGAGGACCCTGCAAAGGGACTTGGACAGACTGGAGAGACAGGCAGACTCTAATAGGATGAGTTTTAACAAGTGTCGGGTTCTGCATTTTGGTTATAACAACCCCAGGCAGAACTATAGGC
>VZRI01010772.1:305120-317290 GCA_013397515.1 Upupa epops | reverse complement strand
TGTCTGGAGGTGTTCAAGGTTAGTCTGGATGAAGTGCTAAGTGGCATGATCTAGATGTTAGGTTTACTTGGTTGGTTTTAGGTGGACTGGATGATCTTTAAGGTCTTTTCCAGACTCATCATTACTGTGATACTGTGATACTGTAATATTCTTACACTAAAATAGTTTAAAATGTAAAAAAAAAAAACACAGAAAAACATATGCTTAGAATTTTCACTAGTAACTTAGGCAATAAAGCACCCTACTCAAACTGGTTATAATCAGGCTAACAGTAAAAAAACCCCATACAGATAATGGTTAGTGTTTATAGAACATAAATTTTACGAGTAACAATTTTTTTGTATGGGATTCTTTCCAAGAAGTGTGATGCACTCTCAGAGACAGCAACTCAGGTTTCTATGCATTGTATTCAAAATAATGAACAGCAGTGTAACCAAAACAGCAGGTATTTTTAAAGTGTCTTAAAATGTCTTTCCATCTATAGAATTTTAGAAGGAAATTTTGCCAATCCAAGAACTAAACTAACTCAAGATTTCCATTTACTCCTTTGCTCTTCAGAGATTTATATGTCCCACTGAAACTGTCAAACTGAAATGCTGGCAACCTTGAATAAATGCAGCACTTTCAGAACAACCTTTCTTTAGGGACATATTGAGAAGGAAAACATGATTTTTAAAAACCAAAACATAACAGCTCCATAGAGCTGAAGCAGTGGACTACAACTTTGGATCATAAAAAAATTCCACTCATTGTTTTAACCTCTATTGAGGTGAACACATCCAGAATTTTTTAAGTATGATTTAGCTCACCAAATTGATATATATGTATCCTCATGACTCCTATCAGCTAATTTGAAGCAAACAAACCAATGCAGTCACACCATTTATGGGTCAAATTATGGTCCTGCATGCATGATGGGTTAATTAATTAGCATGTACCTCTTGGAGAGCCAGCCAGTCCCACAGAGGGAAGCCCTGTGGTGCCAGCTTGTGGAAAAGCAGAAAACCCACTGGGAACAGGCCCCTATGGAAAGTTTTTCAGTGTTGTTTCAGACATAACAGTTTAAAATAAATACATGCTGAACTGAGTACGACAGGGATGAGAGTTGCTCTGTGTATGCTGTATGCTGTGTCTCTTTGGCAACTTTTGCAAGCCCTCTTCTTTCAACAGGGTTCGTAATTCAGCATATCTGTATTTTGTAGTCTTCTAAATTAAGCTGCTGTCATCACACAAATTCAGTATGAGGTATCAGGGCTAGGGTTTCCCTCCTCTTCTCCTACAGACATCCAGGGAAACTGAATCCTTCTCTCACTCATGAAAAGTCTGTCTTGATGTTCTAAAACTGAAGACCTCTGGCATTTTATCTTCATGGAATGTAAGATTTTAAAATGGCTTCCCTTACTTAAGGCAGGTGACAGGAAGGAGTTGGGGCTTTGGTTTGTTTTCCGTATTTCCTCTTATGCAGAGCAACACTTGACAGGATGGTGTTGCTGTGACATGGAGATGCCTGTGACACTTGGCCTTCTGTCTTGCACTCCAGTAACTAACTTGTACAACCAGGACATAAGGAAGCCTCACAGGAACCGTATGCCTTACCATATGGTCTTCCCTAATCCCAGAAGGAGATTCTGGTGGTTTCTGAGCAATAGGTTAGTATACAGAGAGAGGGCAAGTACAGACGCTTCCTGAGAAGGCAGAAAACCACCTACAGATGCAACGACCCATGCTGGTGCAGCTACCAGGAGCTAGCCATAAGCATGGTTAGAGGTTAAAGGTGAGTATGTTTTTTTGCAGTGATGCAGACTCAGGCATGACACTCCAGGTCTGAACACTTCTAGGCGGTTTATAAAATTTCTGTCTTTAACTACTGCAATTACAATATTGTACAGAGGTGGCTTTTGAGATTCAGGAGCTGGCTGGCCTTTCACATTTTCCATCTCATAAAAAGGAAATTATTCCTGAGTAGGTGAAGTTTATCACTACTTAGCTGTCTTTTTGACTATTCAATTGGTTTTAAGGGCAATACATTTAATTATTTTAGAGGATGTAAATCCAAATAAATATATGAAATTGATGGCACTTGTGGGATGAATTTTGCAAAGCTGAGTTTTTATTGCAGAAAGATCAGGTTTATCCTGTAACTTCAATCACCATTTTGGGTGTACTAGAAAAAGAGAAATTTTACTGGGAGAGGTTGAAAGACTCTCTGAAGCCAACTGTTGACTCTGTGTGGATTTCTCATGTAATTTCCACATGCTTTTTGTGCTTTTCAAATGTATGGTTTTAACCACAGTGAATATACAGTGGGAAGCTCAGAGCTCAAGCTACTGGAAGAATCTGTCCCAATGCCAAACAAAACTCCACAATTAGATTAAACAGCCTCTCCTTTACTGAATGTTATCTGGAGGATTTTGTCACATCCCTTTGCTTTGTTCACTTGTAAAACCATTTCCCTGTAAGTTTCACAAGGAATGAAAGATGATGGACCACTTTACTAAGAAGCTAATCATTCCTGTCTTCAAACAGTATTAAAATAATTGTTGAATGAGAATGTATGTTTTCCTGACACAGATAATCGCATACAATACATATGAAATAATCAGCAGTGGAGCTTGAAACATTTTAGAAAATGTAAAGCATTAGACAAATGAACATCAGGGGGTTTAGCAAAGATAAATGGGGAATCTTGCTGATTTTGTGCGAAGAATCTTTAAGCGTCTTGATTCAGTTTTATGTATTCCTTGGTGTGAACAGCAGTCAGCTAAACATAATTCTTCCCCCCTAGTATTTGTCAGGCATATCTCAATGCCTGTTAGAGAAAGGGCACATGGTGACAAGTAAATATCATATACTACATCAAATAGGTATTATAATAATTTAGAGAACTCTGTTTATGACTAACAGAGATTTCTGACAGACCTATAAGCTATAGGAGTGGTAAAAAGCAATTAAAGAAATATCTCATTGAAAGAGATTAGCAGAAAAATTGGTAATTTAAAAGTATAATTTCTTTAGTTACTGCTACAATAGCTTCACAAAGACCACAGGCTGGGCCCCTGCATCTCAGCATTTCCTAACATGATATTGACAGTAATTGACTCCTAGGTAAAACCTAAGGTTGTGTAATGTAAGGGCTTAGAGTTTGCAACAGTTGCCATTAAGTACATGGTGTATAAATAAAATGTGTTGCAAAGAAACAAAACATCCATGGAACATCTTGGGCAATTGCTATCAAGTATCTAGGGGAGATTGGGTGGCAGAAGGGAATAGAAATGCATATTCCCTTTGAAAAGAAAAGCTCTGTTGGAGTCTTCATTTTCTCACTTGTATTCTGATCCAAGAGAGAAAAGAATACTTTAAATTAGTTCTTTCTATCAGGCACAACAAATGATGCAGCTTCACAGTACAAAGGGAAGCAGGAATAATTTGTCTCATGTTTTGACTTTACGCAAGGCATGTATAGAATCCAGCTAGGAACTGAAAAACCAAACCAAGTTTTACCTCAAGTTGTGTAACCATGACAACTTATGTAATTGGCAAAAAAATGTAGGTGTCTTTAGAAAGGTAAAACACTGTGAAATAGAGATCTTCCAATTAAAAAAACAAAGCTCTCCAGTTGTGTTTACATGAAATGCTGTCAAATACGAAGACACATCCAGACTCAGCACTGAGGGCAGGTAAAAGAAAAGCAATGAATTGGCTAAGTACTTCCCAGGAGACTTTGTGCTGCTGAGAGAGAAAATAATTTAATGTTTCTGATTAACAATTTTTCTGAATAACTGAGTGAGGTTTGGGAATAAAGAGTTTAGCACAGCAGGCAGTCTGACGAAAAGTGGACTTGATCAAAGTTGTTCAGTAGTTAAATGTACTGTCATTAAAACGCTAAATGCACTGTCATTCATTTAAAATAATTTAGCAAATTAGAAGAGTTCATTAGTGCATGGTAGTTGGCTTCTGCCAAAACACCCTGCTGCTTAAATATGAGGCTTAATTGAGAGGTATTAAAATTATTTTCTAAAAGAGGCAGTAAAAGGAAATCCTTATAATGTATTTGGTATAAGCATCATCAAATTTTTCTTCTTGTAAATGTGTAAAGCTTCATTAGGCTTATTTCTTAAAAACATATATAAAAAGTTAAAAGATTTTTTTTGCCTTTTGAATACTTGAATACAGAGCAGCCAGGTCACTCAAAACATCAATTAACTATCCAAGAACCAGAAATGGGGAAAAGAGAAGGTATGGGGGAAGGTGGGGAAACTCTCCAAACCAAAGAGATGTGATTTGGTCTGTAGGTCAGACTTAATGATTTCACGGTAAATTAATTCTGTAAATTAAAAAAGCGACTTTAAATAATCTACATGAAATTACAAAGTTATGCATTATAACCAGCCTAATGTGGGCAAACAGAATGTATCTAAGCAAACACTAATGTTTTCAGGATACACCACATGAACATCTAGGTATTACATTCTGACTAGTTATTGCTGTTCCCATTATTTTTGATTCTGGCAATGTCAATACTGCAGACACAGCATAGCCAGGGGGTATCTAACCTAGATTTGCATAGATATTTTGACTAGCAGTTGCATGGAGCCTCCCAGGATGGACCAGTCATTTCTGGTAAGACAGACACCTGAAGATTATTCTGGTACCCTGAAGTCAACACATGTCTGGTGCCTTCAAAAAAAAAAAAAAGAATCTCCTTTTGCACTCCTGTCCAGTCCTCTTCTGGCAGGGTTGTGCATCTCATCTTACAATTTTTTTTACAGTAAGTCTGAGTGACTCAAGACATGAAGTAACATAAGAGCGTGGGCTATGTTCTCAAACCTCTAACTGTCTTGATAAAGGAAATAGACATCTTAGGGATGGAGTAAGAGCTTGAGCCTAGGATACAGAACTGTGAAGGAATGCCAACCTCTGCTCTAAATGACAGCACATCATCCCAAGCATACATTTATGCAATTCCTACTTGGGCTTTTCCTAGAAAGCACTTCTTGAACTTCTGGCCAGCTTTTGCCCATTGTCTCTTATCCTCCCATCCTGTAGTGTACTTTTAGAGAGCATATATGTTGGTTTGCAGCCAACTAACTGAATGTTGACTGACTTCAGCACCTCTGATCACCTCTAGTACAAGAAATATTTTCCATATCCTCATTATCCTCATTATATTTGAAATAGCCCCTTCCCCTTCTACTCCCCTAATACCAGGAAAATTAGGATACCTTCAACTAACAGAGGTCATACTTAATGTATTTCTGAGTTTTGTAAACTCCTTGGCAAAATTGTTGTAAATGAAAAACAATGAAACTGCAACATTCGTTGGATAAATGGCATTTCATTTTCTTTTGAAGGAAGACTAAGGTCTTTGGCCAAAACGTTCCATCCAAGATACAAGAGTTTCTTCCAATGACAGACCATTCTTCCTTAAGCCAGGCTGCTACAATTCCACCTTTGTGTCTGCTTTAGGGGTAGATGACACCCACCCACCTGCTGCTGAGGAAATTTAGCAGCAAAGCCAGTTCTTCCAAATGTTCCACCAGCACAGACACATATTTGTCACAACATTTCCTAATAGATAGGAAATTTAATACAAAACCTAATATAACATCACTATTGAAAATAAAGGCACTGGCACACCAGGGAACTAACATCGGTATTTCTAAGAGAAAAAAAAAATCATTTATGTTATAAGTAAAGTTTTATTTCTATTTCATTTTCTATTCCTTGTTAGTAGTAAATATGAATGCAGTACACATAAATTTCTGAATGCAATGCACAAAATTCACAAACTGTAACCAGCTATGACTTTGTTGTTGGCCTGTCCTGCAGACTTGATTTGACAAGAACTGCAAAATGACAGCAATAACAGAATCTGAATCTTCTAAAATACAATATTTTCTTATAGGCTGTTGTAGTAAATAGTCAATTGCATTCTAAGAACACTTGCCCCCCCACACTGTAACAAATAGTCAATACAGCAACTGAGCCTTTTGAATTTGATCTACACACTCCTCTACAGAGGAGTTATGATAGAAGTATACGTGGCTCTGTTCACTGGTACACTACACAGAATACAAATTATAATTAATGACTGACCCAATAAGAGAGATAATTGCCAGAATTAAATTATACTTAAAAAAATACAACAGGAAAATAAGTACTTTTGAATTACACAAATTATCGAATTGAAAGAAACCTGATAGACCCACCATATCAACCTCAATAATAGCTTCTGAAGCACCAAGGAATACCTTAATTATTGCTCTGATACAATTAATGCTGTAGGAATTAGACAGTTTATTTCTATTGGTCTGGGTGGTCCTAGGCTAGGTCTAGGCTGCCATACAATAAGTATGGTGTGTGTGCACTCCAAATCAGTTTTCTGAAGACCCGATTGTCTGGGTAGGTGTTTTGGATAAGATCCATACTGAAGACATAATGCTCACAAAATGATTGCCTGGAAATGTGATTCTAGCATGTAATTCCAAATAGAATGAAGAGGCTAAATTGGTTATTTCTGTTTCTCTGCTCCTCTGAAGAGGGACACATATGATTTATGATGAAATTATTCTATGCTTTGTGATGACATATGATTCTTGAGAGCAGATAAGATACCATGAGATTTTTTGTTTCCTTTAGTGTATTTCAACTAGAGTAATGGCAAGGCAGTTTGCAGGTCTTGGTAAAAAAGTACAAATTAAGCCTTACAGTTTTATTGCTTTGCTGTTGTTCAGGAGGTTGTCTTAAATTTCTAAGTACCATGCGCTTTTGAAGACTGGATATAGAAGATATTATTGCTTCCAGTCCTAATGTTGAATTAGTCAATAACTGACATAGGAACATTAATGTTTAAAAGGAATCTGAAAATACTGAAATTCTTCTACTGATATGACTTTTCCAGATATACTAATGGGTTGGCAAAAACTGAGATTTGAGAAGTTTTGCATATCTTAAGAAGTTCCCAAAATTCAAAGTAGCAGCACTAAAATTAAAGGTCACCTTCAGTCTGCAGAAAAGCAGGTATGGCTGATTTGAACAAGAGTTCATGCACAACTGAGGGGAGATGTGGGCCTGCACAGTCCTTGATCTTTTCTGATATTTAGCTCTTGGTGTTTACAGATAAAGAAACTTTGCCGGCAGTTGTTATTTGAACAAGAAGACAGAAAAACCTCTGGAGGGAAGATGATAAAGATATTTTGACACCACTAGCAGCAGTTTGTTTTATTATAAAATTGTGAAAGATAAGCTTCTGTGCATCAAGGTTATGTTTTTTAAATAGGAACTGTTTCATTTATATTTAATATTTATATTAAAAACCAGAACTAATATTAGGGAACTATTAAGGTTGAATACAAAATTAAAAGAGTTTGGCAGCTGTATTATTGTATTTTGGTGAGCTGTATTACGTCAAACCTATGCGTTTTATGCCAAAGGAAGATTTTACATTTTTATATGAATCCCAAGATTTAAAACATATACTCTGAACATTTTTACAAAATTTCATGTTGCTGCATGAAAACCTTTTCAAAAAGCTACTTGAAACAAATGTTAAGTTCCCTTCTGCATGTTTTACCCATGCCAAAAGAAACGGATTGATGTAAACTCATGAAATACCACCTATGCTTTCAGTTTAATATACTTAGAACAATGGCAATCCCTAAATCTAATAGCTTGATTGGGCAAAACTGTCTACTGGTGCTGTGTGCAGTTACCATGTGCATATGGTGGCCCCAAACAAAATGAAAGAACATAGGGACCATGGTCGGCTGAGGTAGGAGCTCTAGCATAACTTCCTTGAAGGCTAAGTAGGTTGAAGGGAAGTAGCCATCAAAATGAGCTTGCATGAAAGATGCTATGCAGCTTTCATCTCCTCTCAAAGAAGATACAATCATCATTTATATGTTCACTGTTAAGCAGCTGATGAATAGCAGAACAAGAGAAATCAAGCACAAAATGCTTCAAATGTAATCAAAGCCCAAGTCAGGTGTGATTTTCTCTTGAGAGCTAGAGAGCCTACAGTATGGTCTACACAGAATCAGGTAAGATGGCTCCACAAGTAGACTCTACAAGAAAGATAATTACTCCACATAGTCCTAAAGGACCTTGCAATGGGGTCTGGCTCATATCCACTACAGTGGTCACTTTGCAATGTGGATATACAGAGCCTGCAGTCTGAACATATAAATGAACGCTGACTGGTAACACTGATACTTGAATTTTATTAAGAATAAAACTGTTTTCATAAGCTGAAGAGGTGAATTTTTTGTTTCTTGTTGAAACTAGAAAAGCAAAAGCACTGTAAAACCTTGTTCCTCCTTAAGTACACAGACATCATTGTATGATGTTACAGCTGGATGTCTTCCTACCTCTGAATAAAAACGAGAAGTGGGAAAAGGTGTTAAAAGGTACAGAATTCACAGACTGGAAGGTGCCCAAACCAAGCCCAAACCAGAGAAGATCCTGAACAACTTGTTCCTAAAGGAAAAATCTAAAAGGAAAGGTATGTCAAAACTTTGAGAAAAGAATGACATTTGCTCACACCTCACAGGCTCAGGTTCACAGGTATCAGTCAAGACTGGGTGTAAAGAAAACAACCACTACATCTACCTGCTACACTAGTTCTGCTCATGGCAGCTTCTGTGCATTGTTACAACTGCAGATGAAATCTCTGGAAGGAATATTCAGAATTAGATAAATGCTACTTTTGAATCTTTGATTGACTTTCAGATCCTGCCCATTTTGTGCCAAAATGCTTCTACCCTTCATCAGGTATGCCATCAATTGCCACTTGTCTAGATTGCAAGACCAGAGATCAGATCTATAAAAATCTTGATGACTAGAGAGAGTAAATGGCACTTCCTGATGTTCTATGAACTGGCGGCTGAACCACGACAGGGATACCCATCTCCTGGACTGCTCAGCTCAATCATTACATGGTAGGTGTATTTAAGCTGAATTAGACTCTCCAGATACCTCAAGGTTATAACAAACCTGTCAAAGCCTACAATTTATCAATTTATGAAGGCAGTCTTGAACAGTACAGTCTAGGTGGCAACTCGTAACTGGATCAGCCAGGCCTGCCTCAGGCATGGGATGAGCATTTGGCAGCATTAACAGGTTCTGACATATAATTTTCATCCATCAACAGTAGCCTATCAGAGCTCCAGGCCATCAACTCCTCCTAAAATGAATTCTGGAAGATTTTAAGCCAGACACAGGCAGATAGGCATGAACACGGAGACACAACGACCTTGAGAGCTTTTAGGTTTGAAACAGAGGCACTTATCAGTGGATACATTATTGTGGTTGGGCAATTAGTAACTGGATGGGCTTCTGTATAATGGTTTTGGATCTAGACACCATTATGTCCCTGCAATTCCTGCTATAGCCATGAAAGTTCTGGGACAGGAGATAAGATAACCTTTCCGCTTGCCTGAGTATGTGTGTCGTTCATCTTATAATAATAAAATCTCTTTAGCTACATTATAATGAGGTTAAAGCAAGAAAAGATTTTTCCACCCCAAATATTACAAATGTCAGTAATGAGAACAGTAAAAATGTCACCACACGGAGAAAAGAGTGAAATTAGCATATTTAGAGGAGTATTATACCCATGAGTGAAATAATGCAATCGGCTAGCTGCAAGATAAAGCTAATTTGGTTTCCAACAGTTTATCAACAATGCACTGCTCCCTTACATTAACAAATTTAAATGGTACCATATCCTGCAACCAAGAATAATTCACACAGAATATTACACTGTGTTAATTAAATAGCTGGAATAGAAAAGGTCATGCCTTGACTGAAAGATGCACATATGGGTTGTTAAGCTATGAAAGGATGGAGTGATTTCAAATCAAGCGATTAGATTATTTAAATCATGCTTAAGTCAACAGGAAATACACCTAGTTTTCTAAGCATTTTTTGACAGTTCCTTTCTCATGTTACTGATTTTCAGAAATTTTCTTGCTGACCTACGCAGAACTCAAAATATCTTTAAATCCATCATAACACAAGGTGACTTAGATAAGACCTATTGTGCCTATGTTAAAAGTTTTTATTTTGCTATGTGGGTAGTAACAGGCAAGAGGAAAGTTTTGCAGTTAAAAGACACTGCGAGGACCCAGTGATCTTATTTCTGGATGGGTTCCCTGACACTAGAACAAGGAAGAATCCTCCCCAGTTACTAGAGTAAATTGAAAAAGGTTCAAAGAGAAGTATCTTTTCACTTTGTTTACTTCAGCAAAGGACAGCACTTTGGCATAATGCCACTGAATCAATTAAATTCAATGTTAACATAACTATTTTAAATTGAAAGGGTATCTTGGTATGGGCTACACTATGCAGAGTTGGTAATATATGAAAAAGCCCTAGTGAAACAGGAAATTGATCTTACTCAGAGCCTCAAAGCACTAGTGGAATATGCATCAGTCATGTCCAAATCTGAATCTTGTCCAGTATTTTCACTGTTATACAGTACACTTTCAAATTTTAGTTTGTTAGTATACCTACGTTATTTAATTGAGTATGAATTTTCGTTTTCCTGAGAAACTTTGAGCTTTTCTAGACAAAGTCTCATTTGCTTTTTGATTATAGTTTTGCCAATTTAAGATGGTACAAGCTTCCTTTTTGCACCTTCAGTGCAATTTCTAATTAGAACCTTGGCCAGAGCTGTGTGGGCTGAAGAAAATGTAGCATCTATATGTTTTGTGAAGAATCTGATGGGAGAGTGTGGTTTTGGCTGCAGCACCATGGGACAGGTACCACTTGAGACATTCATGTTGCAAGGCACATCAACAGTTACGGTGTTGACAATTAATCTAATGCAGCCCGCATGGATCCCACTGTTTGAATCTCCCACAGTGGCATTTATCAAGCCAACTTGCAGACTTTGTGACAGAGTGCCTAAGCTAGCCAAAACAAAGATGAAGCATTGTGCAGCATATGAACCATTAATTTTATGACACGTGCAGATGGTAGATGTGAATACCCACACAACCTAGCAGTATAACTTTATATTTCAATCTATTTACATTATAACAGTTAGTATACTAAGTTCAGCATAGCCCACAGTACAGGTATATTAATCCAAATTATTTTGTATGGATTTCAGTGCAGGCTGTAACTGCATTATACTCTTTTTTTTCCCATGGCTGATTTTAACCATCTCAACACAGATCACTCATCTCTTTATAAGAGGAAACATTTCTTTGTAAGAGCTGCGCCATTTCCCCGCATGAAGGTTCCCGCACTTGCTGAAGGGCCAAACTGGTTTGTCCTTCAGTAGAGGGAAAGGGCCTACGCTCGAGAGGAGGAGCCAAAGCAGAGCCATGGCGGCACCGCTCCAGCTGCCACTTCGCTACCTCCCTGGTCCCTGACTACGAGCAGCGCGGCCTGGGGCGCGCTAAGCAGCAGGGGTGGGGTGGGGCCCGGGCGGTGTCCTGTGCGCGGGGAACCTACCCAGCGAGGGGGATTGCTGGTTCTGCTCTGCCCCGGCCATGCTCCGCCGCGCTCCCTGGGGGCGGCTCTACCGGTCTTCTCTCCACAGCGAGCCCGGCCCGGGAGCGAGCCCGGCCCGGGAGCGAGCCCGGCCCGGGAGCGAGCCCGGCCCGGGAGCGAGCCCGGCCCGGGAGCGAGCCCGGCCCGGGAGCGAGCCCGGCCCGGGAGCGAGCCCGGCCCGGGAGCGAGCCCGGCCCGGGAGCGAGCCCGGCCCGGGAGCGAGCCCGGCCCGGGAGCGAGCCCGGCCCGGGAGCGAGCCCGGCCCGGGAGCGAGCCCGGCCCGGGAGCGAGCCCGGCCCGGGAGCGAGCCCGGCCCGGGAGCGAGCCCGGCCCGGGAGCGAGCCCGGCCCGGGAGCGAGCCCGGCCCGGGAGCGAGCCCGGCCCGGGAGCGAGCCCGGCCCGGGAGCGAGCCCGGCCCGGGAGCGAGCCCGGCCCGGGAGCGAGCCCGGCCCGGGAGCGAGCNCTGGGTGTCACTTCCCCCGGACCCCCGCCCGGCGGGCCCTGGCAGCGGCCCCGCACATGGGCCTGAGCTGGAGCAGCGCGGAGGAGCGGCGGCCTCTCCTGCCGCCGCAACCGCCACAGCAGCAGCAACGCCGGCAGCCGCGGGAGCCAGTGCGGGGCCCGGCAGGGCCGGTACCAGTGTCGGGGCCGGTGCGGCGGCTGGGGCCGCC
>VZRI01010772.1:280831-305059 GCA_013397515.1 Upupa epops | reverse complement strand
GGCTGGTGCTGCTGCTCTTCTCGCTGCTGGGCTTCGCGCAGGGCCTGGTGTGGAACAGCTGGGGACCCATCCAGAACTCGGCCTGCCTGGCCTTCGGCTTCAGCAGCTGGGACATCGCCCTGCTCGTATTTTGGGGGCCCATCGGCTTCGCGCCCTGCTTCTTCTTCATGTGGCTCATGGACAAGAAGGGTGAGCGGGTCAGGGGGCTGTGCGGCCAGGGGTTGCTGCTGGCCTCGGTCTTAAAATGGCAGGACTGAAGCTTTAGAGGCGTCATGATTGTTATTTTCAGGGCATCGCTCAAAGGGGCATCAAAGACCATTCACAAGGAAGGTACTTAAGTTGTTCCTGAAGCTAAGAGGTGTTAAAACGTCTTACATCGAGACTGAGGTGTGGCTCTGGAGATGTGCTTCGGTATGGCATTGGCATGTGGGTGTTTGACCTGAAGGCCATAGTGTTTTCTGGTAGCAGCTGTGAATTGACTTCCCATGATGGTGTTTGGGTCAAGTAATTTCAGTACTCATAGTGGCCACTGCATTTTCAAAGGAATACTTACTTTTTTAAGTAAGTCAAAAAGTCATTTGATTTTATTTGTGTTAGGAAGATGCAAAGACAGAGAACACAAACTAGAAGTTACACTGCAGGGTTTCAGAAGAACAAGCACGCGGTTCCTAATTTTCATTTGGGCTGTTGGGTCTCTGCAACAAGCTTCTGAAAATGGTGTTTGTTTCTGGAGAACTGCTCCAGGGTTTGCACAGTTTCCCTGTGGTCACCCTCGGGACCACTGTGGAAAGATCATGTACCTTTTTTTGCAGATTTGAACTGTTAGGCCTAAAGCTACAGAAGCCTTTAGTCTTTTAATTCCTTTTTAAACAGGCCTCTAAACAGGAGTAGAGCCTATGTACCTTCATGGCTCTTGTTAAGTGCTACTCATTAAATTTATTTACGAATTAATAGCTTATTTGTGGCAAGGGAATGAGGGGAAGTGAAGGCAATCAGGTATGAAAGTTGTAGTTGAGAAGGCCTGTGTCTCAAAATTCAGATTGCTTTTCCTAGCATTGAAAAGGCATTATGGGAATAAAACCTCCAACTGAGAGGGTTGTCCAAATGAGTCCATGGTGGCTGTAGCCTCTTCTCGAGCAATTTAGACTTAAGTTGACAATGTCTAGACTGCTATATAATACTGTTGTTAATTATCTTAAAATTGAAGTAATTTATTTTGTTTTGTATGGTGAAGGCAATGACTGTGCTCATGGTGTGAGGGAAATAAAGTAAAACTTGAGTTTGTGCTTCTAGAACCCAGTGTATTATTGTTTCTTCATTTTGTACAAAGTTGACTCTAAGCAATGCAAAAAAAATACTGGAAAAGTTTCAAAGTAATTCACGGGAGAAGAAACATTTAATATTTTGTTGTTCTTTTAATGTGATTAGTAATATAATCGCTGGGTTTTGAGGTTTCATATAGAACTTGTTTGCATGAGAATATATCTACAAATGTTTTCCTTATTACCTTAATTGATTGCTTGGGTATTTTGCTTTCTGTTCATTGGAGATATTATGAGCTATCCTTTCGCTCTTGTTTTGTTGCTTTCATTGTATAGAGAATTTCGCTTGGTAGCCTAAGCAGAGCATCTCCTCTCATTGGCTTCATAAATTAGGATTCCATAAAGGCTCTGTAGCATATTCTTTGCACAGTAGCAGGTTTTGTGGGGGCCTTTTTGTGTTTCATCTTGTTTTCTGTGTTGGAATGATTCCCATAGAAAATGTGCTGCTGTTCACTTTGGAAGCGTGGTTCTGCCACTTAGTTTCTCTCAGACCTACTGTTGCTCAACTATCCTGTGAGGTATGTTTCCAGTGGAGGCACATGGTTGGGAGATCCCTTTGTTTGGTGTATACCTTTTGCTCTTTGGTGTATACATGTTCCAGAACGATTGTGAATACTGCTCTGAAGCTGCAAAGTTGGTTGGGGCTGACCTTGCAAGAGCAGTATTTCTTTTGCTTAGAGGTACAAAGGCTTATTGTTACACCAAACTTACTTTCTGTACCGAAAACATAGAGAAACAACATTATTTACTTCTGGCTTCAAGAATCTGTCACTGGATTTAGCTAGTAAATGAACTGTCGGGAAAGAATGGATCAATGAAGTGTCAGCATACAAAACCTGGCATGCATGACAAGTATGACACTGTAGATGATGTGTGTTAGACGTGAGAGGAGATTCTGCTGTTAGATAATCCTATACTTCACAGTCAGAGGTTTGTCTGACTGCTGTTATGTAAGTCAGATTTTGTGTTATGATTCTTCACACAAAGTCCAAAAGTATTTGTGATTTTGGTTTTCCATGGTTGTAGCATATAGTTTGAAACATAAATCTTTTTCCATGCCAGACTTCTGGTAAATTAATTATTCTTGAGCCTGTTCTGTATTTCAGTAGTGATTGTAAGGGTTTGGTCACTTTTTATACCTTTTAACTTTTTTTAGTAGTTGAAAGATGAAATCACAGAATGGTGCAGTTTGGAAGGAGATCAGAAGGTGATGTAGACCAACTTCCCAATTAGAGCAGGTTGTTCCAGAGAAGATGACTCCACAGCCTTTCTGGGCAGCTTGATCTGTGTTCCCCTACCCTCAAAATGAAAAATTTTCCTTTGTGTTCTGATGGAAAAACTCAGGAATAGGCATGCGTATAACCCAATATTGAAGAAACATTTTATAAACTGCATGATTCATATCCATCGCAGTTTCTCTAAGGAGGGTTAGGCCTCATGAGAAGGAAGGACAGCATTATCTTAGTATTAGTAAAAGCTATGCTCAATAAGCTCCAAATGGTCTGTTCTTCAGTTGTTTATAGTAGTGTTTATAGTTGTTTATTGTAGGAGGGATCTAGGATGAAGAAATTATAATTTTTTTGTTTGTTTTCTAACCTCAAGGAAGTTATCTTGGCATTTTGTGACCTTTTACTTCCTGATCCTTCCAAGTGTATTTCTTGATTTATTTTTTTGTGGAGTCACAGTTGACAAGGGGAGTGCAGTTGGAGAATGAAGGAATATGTGGGTGGGGAAAGGTGAGTAGATAGTGTAATTTTTGACGCTGTGGAGAATGTCTGCAGAAGATACTACAGGCAGCACATCCCCCAGTGACTCTGATGACATAGAATGGGTGTTGGTGTCAGAAGTTACGCCAGTCAAACAGTCTTGGTTGGCTTTAGCCAGTGTTCCTGAGAATCTGTAGGGATTTCCTGGTTTTTATGAAATTAAGAGTGAATTTTCAGCAGGAGGGTAGCAATGGTCTTCGCAAGGCTATAACTGAAAAAAAAAAATTACTTGAATGTCTGAATAGACTTAGCGGAATATACATCTTTTTGAATGATGTTAACACTGTCTTTTAAAGGATCTTTGAGGCACTGGAGGAATCCTTGGATTTAGCTGGTGTTTCTGTAAGGGCATGTCAGCTGAATGCTAGTTTGTATAGTTTGCTGAGTTCTTGTAATTCTCAAAATAACAGTAATTTTGAGATGCTTAGTGAGGCTCATGTATCACAGCTGGAAATTCTTCTTTGGGGAGTAAGCCCTGATCCTGCCTTCAGCATCCTTTGACTGCATGTAGACTTGCTGTTCCTTGGGAGCTTCCCACATTTATTGACTGGGTGCTGAAATACGGCCTGTGGTGGCGTCTATAATGGTTCTCAGTCCTGTTCAGGGATGGATACATGTAGAAACTTGAGAATTATGTTTGCATGCTTTATTTTGAGGTAGGCTTGAAAACCTTTTTCTGTAAATAAAATTACAGGTATTGTCTTGGTTGTGTGGGTTTTGTTAGTGAAGAGAAGATGGAGTGTACTGTCAAACTATATGTATCTTACCTCCTGCGTTTTGTTCAGCAATAGAATGAAAGAGTCATTGTTTAAATGGTAATTACCTTTAAAGACTCAATATAACTGAAGTTAAATGGGAAATTACTTCAATGTGCTTGCTGGTGGATGGAGCCTTGTTTACATGATTAAAATTAGCAACAGTTTGTCATATGATGCTTGAGTGTTTGTGGATATTTTGTGCCTTGAGTGTTTCATTTCCTGGAAACTGTAAATATAAGCCTACAGAACCGTTAGGATGTTTATGTATCTAACTTGGAACTAAAAGCTTACATACTTCTGTGAATCTGATTCTTGGGGGGTTTTATTAGTTAAGTTCATAATTACAAGGTGAGACCCAGAAGCAATATATAATGTCAGTTTTCATTATGTGCCCATATAAGCAAGAAGAGGCAATGAAGAATGAAATACTTTATGATAATTTACACTAAACAAATTGAATAGAATCGTGATATCTTTCATTAATTTTTAGAATACAGTAAACACAATTTTCTATTGAGTTTGAAGAAATATGACATATAGCTTATGGAAGTGAGATCTGTTACTTTTTTTAATAAAATTATATATGCTTCTATGTGCTGCATAGACATCTTGGTAACTTTATTTTGCAGAAATTAAATTTACATAGCATTGTTATCTCGGTGATTAAATTATGAAGTAGAGAGAAAACTTCAATAATTAGAATTTGCTTTTTAATGGAGATTGGCTTGTCTATGGATGTTTTAACTTGTTTGACTAGTTATTCCTTCTCTGAATGTCAAACCTCTGGTTTTATTGCTGTCCTCTAAATCATGCTTCTCAATTTCCTACTGTAAGACATTTGATAGTCCTTATCTCTTCCACCTGGGAATTTTGAGGTTAAATCTTTTAATACAGTATGAAAGAATAGCCATGAATATTGAGTACAAGTACTAAATCAGGTCTTACTAATATAAAAATATCTTAATATACTCTGTAGAAAAATGAACTTTATATGAGAGATAAAGAGAATTCTGCATGGCAGCTTTCACGATTGAAGTTCTCGGATTGTCACTTCGTTCTACGTACATAGAAATACTGATGTTACTTTCAGACGATGGTTGGACTCCCCTTCCTTGCATCTAATGTCATTGAGACAGAAAGGAGATAACCTCAAGTGAACAAGTTCTGCCCCTTGACGAGGATGTGTTAGTGAAATGTCTTTGGTGTCATTTGAGAGATGTAAAGGTGTATACAGAGAACAAAGAGGAAGCAGGTGGTTGTTCCAGAATGATCAAGTGAAGCCATCAGACAGGGAGGACTTTTTTTTTTTCTTAAGTATTTCCATTGTGCTTGAAGTCTTGGGATCCTTATCTGTCATTCAGGCTCTCTGACAGTATGGCAGTAAAGTAGAGCACTTTACCAATAGCTTAGAAAAATGGTAAATGGTCTAGTTGCTGATAAGCATCGCTGTTGGTATAGATGAACAGCGTAAAGTACTTTCAGTGGTGGCAATCACAAGAAAATGCCATTTTTAATGGAAATATTAATGTTTCTGTTTTGTCCCCAGTGATCATTAATGTGTGGGGTTTTGGTTAACAGGAGGACAAAACCAGGTGAATCATGAACCTTTACAGTCTGAGAGTTTTCACCTTGTGGCAAACACGTTTTCATCATCTTTTCATTGTGATCTCAGAAACAGGGTTTTCTTATCTCAAGTGCATAACTGCAGGAAACATGGCAAATATTTCAAAATGACCAGTCTGGTAATTCACAGATGAAGCTCAAGCATGAGCCTCAGCTAAAGATGCTTCAGATAAGATGAGAGGCTGGTAGTCTGTAAGACTTTAATATAATTTGGGGAGATAAAGCTAAAAGGATTTACACAATTGAACAGTAGAAAAGGTTTATAGAAACTTCATGGTTTTGGTAGGTTAATACAAACTATGGGAAAAAAATACTCATGGGAAACCTTACAGGTGTGAAAATGTGGTTAGAATGGCAAGGAGCCAGTGAGAAAGGGAAGAGTGCCAGTGCTTGGCTGAAATATGCTGGAATTAGAGAGAGTAGTCTCATCATAAACAATGAATGCTTCTCAGCAGCAACATTTATATTAATAGCAAAGGTCTTGCTAACTCTAAGAAGAGCAGCAGAACGCTCTCTTGGAATGGATAAAAGCTAAATGGCAACTTTGTACTTCAGTTTCAAAAAAAGAGGGGAGGAGATAAGAATGCCCTGGCTGTATATGTTTGGTGAAAAGACAAATGATTTGTGCCCTTCAACCAAATGCAAAAGAAGATTGAAGGAAAATACGTGTTTTTCTCCAGTTTATTCACTTGTATCTTGTGGACATCTACTGCATGGTGTGAATGATGCATATTTCAATGTCTTGTGATACTGATCCACACCTGTTGAGTTCTGTGAAAGGGATTAATTTTCCTAAGCTAACAAATCTTGGAAGAAATGAGATGATGTTTTTCATATGGAGAGATAAAAGTATATGTGTTTTTCACAATTAGAGAGTGCAATATAGGTAAATCCCGCTAGACCAGTTATTTGATCAGCTTGATTTTACAGAAACTTGATGAGTTGCTGGTGTGTGTGTTTGTATAGATGTAATTTTCCTCTATGCCATCAGAGTAAAAAAGAAATGAAATCTGAACCAAACTTAGCTTTTGTTGCTTAATGCATAGAAGTCGAAAGAGCATTTATGCACGTGCTGGCAGAAGTGAAAACTCATTAGAGAATTGATTGGCCCACCCTCACTGGAGTCAGGCATGCTGAAAAAGACCACTTGAGATATACAAAGTGATTAGCAACATAGAGTGGTGTAATTAGAAATCTGATGAGTTGTATTAACTTGGTTCCACTATGACTCATCATGGAAGCACTAGCTTGATTATTAGCAGCACTTCCTCTACCTCCTGATGGGTCAGGTTGAGTTGAAAACATCAGTCGTGGATGTAGGCAGATACCCTTTTCTGGAACTAGCTATTTCTTTGGTATCGCCTTCTGTCTCTGCTTTCCACCATGCTTTGACAGAATTTCTGTTTATACTCCTACTCTTTATACAATTGCTGTGCCTTTTGCACACATCACACACTGTTGCAGTGGTGCTAAAACAGCTATTTGAAACTCTTTTAATGGGGGAATATCAGGAAACTGCTTGCGGATTTGAAGTAACTTTTTTATGATGGGAAGTAAAATCATAATGTGTTTTCATAGCTCATGTGAGAATAGTAATGGCCATATTATCTAAAGGTAAAGCATCTTAAGACTTTGGTACACTGAGCATAGAGGCACAGTAAACATGGGATATGGAATTTGTTATACCTTGATGTTGACAAATGGATAAATATGGAAATAATTTACTGTTATAAAGTATGATCCCTTCTTTTTATTGTGCAGCTGTTAACACAAGCAGAGTTCAAGCACTTAAGCATCCCAGAACTGGGTCAGGACACAGCTGCAGCCAGAAAGATACTTTGTCGATAGTAGCTTTTAGAAGCTGACTACAGAGAGTGTAATACTAGGGCAACTATGCACTGTTAATCTCCCTTGTTGTTTGCTCATGTATTTTTATTATCCTCCTTAATATTCTCTCAACCCAAGTTCTTTCTAATTTGACTGCTTCCTCCTCTCTGTCCCCTGCCTCGCCTGTATGTCTCCTTGGTATTGTGGTGAACCCATCTTTTCTTCCCATTTCACCTCCTGTCCTCTTTTTCCTCCTGCTTGTTGTGGAGTAAAGGAGGGTAGATTTGAGAAGCTCAGGGCTCCATAGAGTGACAGTAGATGTGAGAAAAGCCCTTGCATAGCTGGGAAGAGAGAGAGAATGGGAGAGTATGGAACAAGTGAAGCATGAGAGACATGGATAAAGAAACGGAATCTTCAGCTGGGGGTTGGGGACTGGTGGGGATGGAAAAGGTGGAGGAATGAGATGAATAGGAGACAAAAGAGAAAATATGCTGAGCAAGTGAGAGGTAGTATTAAATGTGTCATAAGTAGCTGCATCCTATCCAGAGATCAGCAAACACAGCTTTTGCAAAACGCTTAGAATCAGGAGCTGGGAATTTTCTTTTAATGCAGTCAACTTTCTTGCCTATTCTTATCTCCAGCAGGGTCCTAGTCTTTTGCCTCTTCACAACCTAACCTCTGAACTCTGCCTGGAAGTGCCTCTTGTCACCCTGATAGTGTATCGGCCCTTTCTTCATCTTCCAGTTCCATGAGGTGCCACAGCCACCTGCTTCCTGTAGTACTTTGGGCAGCTGCTCCTCCTTGTGTACATGTGGTGATCATGGAGGTCTGGCCTTGTGATGGAAGCACAACAGGTCATGAGGGTGGATGTGGACTCTCTGACTGGTGTCTCTTCCCTTCTGCAATGCCGTGTGGAACAGAACAGAAAATACTAAAATACTGTTACTGCCTTGCTGCCTTTTAGAAGCATTTAAATTTTGCCATTTTCTTTCCTTCCAGAAGTTTGTAGTGGTATGACAGCCATACCCCATGTGAATAGCTGGTGCTAACTTCTATAGCATATAGCAACAATTCCACTGTTACTAAAGTCCACTGCTCTTTCTTGTGGATTTTATTATGAAAGCAGAACAGGGAAGTTACATTGTGTTACTTTTGCTAGCTGTATGTTTATACTGTATTTACAATTTCTATTAGTTCATAGCTCTGTAAAAGAGTAGAAAAGGGTTTAGCTTGGAAAAGTTGAATCTGCTTCCTTTTAAAGAAAACTGAGTCCATTTTCTTTGAAGATTTAATGGTTATATTACTTATTTTTCCTATCAGAAGAATATAAGTATGAACAAAAAAAGAGACCACTTTCATTTGATGATGCTGAACTAACACAGCTTTACTGATTAATAAATTCCAGTAACAGCATTATTGTTGCACAAACAAAACAAATTGCATTCATTATTTTTGGCTGATGTTGTTTCTAGGAGTAGGTTCCATCTTATATTTTAAGAATGAAAACAAAATCTGAAGCAAGTGCAGAAATAAGCATCACTATTTGTTAATAAAATTTGGATACTTTCTGCATTGCCAGTTTCTACCTGTGTTTTATTTTCTCTGGTAAGTAGTGCTCTGCTTGTAGGAAAGGAGCTGTGTAAAACAGGGGTGCTTACTTACCTTTTCTTAGCTGAGGAAACAGTTATTTTATAGCACAGGTTCTGAAATAATGTTCTCTTTTGTCAAAATCTGTAGTTTGATATTGCCAGGTGAAATTATTTGGTTTATAGAAAATATTTGTTTACAAAACACTCAAATCCTCCAAATCCAAGGTGATGAGATGCGCAGAAGTAAACTTAGGAAACGTGATGCTTTGGTAATTCTCAGAGTGTTTTGCACATTTTCTTGGCAAGTGTTGTTTGAATTCTTCCAGTGGCAACCCCATGTAGCCTCAGCTGAGCATACCAGAGACAAATTTCTTTAAGGATGTTACAGTCCTGGGATAAGGGAAGTGGTGTTGTGCCCTGCATTTCTCTCAGTGGTAACATTCAGAGTTTTCCCATCACTTTCTGTCATGATTTCATTTTTTAGTGCTTCTCGTGTTCATGTGCTATTGTGGCTCTGTGACTGTAACTATAATTGTGCTGTAGAAGCTTGCACTTAATACTCTAACTTCCTCAAAGGCACAAATTAAGCTTTCTCA
This sequence comes from Upupa epops, assembly GCA_013397515.1. NCBI lineage: Eukaryota > Metazoa > Chordata > Aves > Bucerotiformes > Upupidae > Upupa > Upupa epops. Next base: position 295,578 of record VZRI01010772.1, on the reverse strand, counting down.
CGCAGATTTGTAGTAGAGAGTATTTTTAGATTTCTTTTTTCCTCTTTTAAAAGCTGGAGAATCATCCATATGACTCAGCCTGAGAGCAAGAAGTGAGAGGTCTTCTGCTTTTTTGGAAAGTATGCTGGTGTTTTTCTGGAATACAGGACATCAAGTACAACTAATTTGTCCACTTATTTTTTATAAGCCCTGTGACTTCTGAGTATTTGGAAAAATGGAAATGTTATAATTTAGATTAATCATGCAGATGTAACAAATTAATCAGGAGCCTCTAAAAAAGTCATGCTTTTAGGATGCATTAGAGTGCTTAAAAATGGTATCTTGTATGAACTGTGTTCCATGAATAGTGCCTGATGCTTTTTAATTTTACAGTAACAGCTTACACAGAAGAAAACTAAAAGCTCACTCCAGTGACATTTCCTACAAGTCACAGGATCTTTATGGATATTACATCAATGAGACTCATGGCTCTGTTTTGCCCATCTCATGGCAGGAATAGTAAAAGGAGAAACTTTCCACTTATTGCCCTGCTTAGCAGATGCATTAAGCAGTATTTAGTGTAGCTGACAGTCCTTAATGCGTGGTTGCTTCTTGATACTCCGTGGTGGCAAACCACAATGTCTCTATTTCTTAAAGTGAAGAATTTCATGCACCATTGGGTGGTGTGGGTCATTACCACCAAGTTAATGACAGAACATCTTCCTTGATAGTTGTGTACCAGAGAGATTGCTTTTTCTTTGTTGCCACAGGTAAGGGTCCATAGTTAGCTGTGCAGTTAAGCCTGCTGGTCAGTCAAGAGTCCTCCAAGTAAGCAAGAAGAGAAAAGAAAAAGCTTCCCTCTCCCTCTTTGGTGCTAGAAGGGCTTAGGTTGTAAGCATTGGTCCAAGAGTACAACATCAAGAGCTAGAGTGAGGCCTTGGGCCTTGTTGTCTCATGCTTTCTCTCAACTTTGAACATCCATAATTTAGCTTCAAAATTAATGAAGTTTTAGTCCCTGTGATTGCATTTTAGCTGTGTTTGTCAGGTGCTCTGTTTCTTTCTCTCTATGTATGTACTAACATACTTGTATGCACATGGCCCTGCACGTAGTTTTGCTGTTTATAAAATGGCAAAGATGGATTAAATGTTTCACTTGACTCTTCAGATTCCAGTGAATATTGGAGTTGAGAGTAGAAAGCAGGTAACTGAGGTGAAGGAAGAAAGGGCAACTCTTACAAGTGTCAAGTGTTCATATATTAACTTCACAGCTTTAGTAAGCACCCAAATGGCTATTTTTTTTTTAATTGTATCCCAGCCCTGATGGGAAGATGGCCTGATTTAGTAGGCTTTCTAATTCTAATGGTAGGACTGGCTCCTGCTCCCATGGGTCTATAGAGTCAATAAACAAGGGGGGGAGGGATGGGGGGGGTGAGCAGGCGAGTGGGAAGAACAGTGGAGCATGAGATAAGTTGCCTGCTGAGTTTCATAAGACATGTTGAGAGATGCAGGTCATGCTGCCCCAGGCCAGTGCTCTCATCTCTCAGAGGCACTGTGAAGCATTAAGAGAGGTTCATTGCACTTGGATTAGTTGCAAAAAATGCATGCTCTCCACAGTAAAGGGTACAATATCAATAAGCAGCTGAAATAATTGGTCTTCTTTTAAGCCAAGAAACATGGTATTAAAGAATATGAGATATTTTAATAAAGAGTCTAAAACTGATTTTGAAATCAGCATTTTTATCTCCAGGCAAATATCATTCAGCTCAGTGCTTTGTTTATCTGTTCAGGCAAAATGTCAGTCATTGGATTAATAAACAGAATTTACAACATTGGAGAAATGTACAAGGCAGATTTTTAATCTGCATCTTGTTGTTTATTTTTCCATTTTCAATATTAAGCTGTTAGGATACTTCACAGTCTTTAGCTGACAGTTGGAAGGAAGCTTCAGCACTTGTAAACTGCCTGTTCTTATAATAAAAAAATTTGTATTAAGCCTTTATTTAAGTACCAAGCTTCTAGACTGCTGCACAAACTCTAAAATACTTGCTCTGCTTACAGGCATAGGCTACCACCAATGTAGTTAAATCTGTGGTAGTGGAGCTACCTGTAAGGTACCAAATAAGAACTTTCGTTCTTTAAGTTTATAACAAGTAAGTGTAGAGAGCTGAAGACTTAAGCTATGCTTTTCTTCTCATCTTTTTAGAGATTGATTATGTGCTTAATAGACTGGGATGATGTTACAACAGGATGGGTCCACTGATTGAATTGGCTTGACCTCATTGATGCAAGTGAGACAAAACACCCTGCAGCCTCTAGATACCATTGTGATTGCTTTTTATTCCTTTTGACAGGCAAAGTAAAATTCTTATCTCTAAATAAACAGAAGAATAAGGATTTTAATATGCTTTCATGAGTGTAAATGAGCAGAGAAAAAACAAAGCAGAACTAAGAAGAGTATTAGCAATACAAACCAGAAGTGAGCAGTTACAGTGTGAATACTTATGTGTCTTGGTTTTAGGATGCATATAGGGAAAGATGCAGCAGGACAGGAATTGCTGAGTGGTTGTGTGCTGTGTCATAATACTTCTCAATTACATTACATTTAACTTCTCAAAATTATGTCCTAGCAGGTTTTAGCTGTTAAACATGTTCATTTATATCCCCCTCTGAAACACTTGGCTGGCTAAATTTTGTGCTTTGTTAGTTATGTTAGATTTTTATTTTATTTTTTTTTTACAAGATTCTTAACTAGCCTCAAAGTTATGGTGTGATGCTCTTTTTACAAGGACTCACAGGAATGACATTTATGCAGAAAATGCTTGTTTTCAGTCAGAGAGCTATACTGAAGAAAAGGCTGGAACATGTGTTGGCCCTCATGTTTTCAGTTTTACCCACAGCTTTGCTGTGTCTGTCCAACAAGTGCTAACAGCTGAAATAACTTTTCCTTTGGGTCAGACCTGCTCCATGGCACCAGCCTTTCTTCTTGATTTGGCAGGGACTTCCTTGTGGGTTCTGCCAGAGTGCCAATTATGATGGTTCTGGGATATTTGCTCTTGTGAATTGCTGACTGATTGTGAGGTTTATGTCAAACCACAGGAACTATTTTATTTGAAGTTATACATCCAGAGTTTGGTGTCTTGACTTTAAATTTTGCTAATAGTTTCTAAGAAACATCAGATACCTCCTGCTAGCCTGGGTGTTAACTGGGAAGTTATTGCTGACAGGTTCTGTTACAAGAGCTGTAAGATATTTGAAGAGAAACTGCCTCTCTGAAGTTCATTACCTCCTACATCTACATTTCAAGAGGTTTCTAGTACACATTTTGTCAGGAGACCTCAGGCTGCCTACTATTTATGTGAGACAGAAACTGGAGCACACTGTCTAGTGGAGTCTGTCCTTGCCATGCAAACTTCCACTTAAATGTAGAACTGGCCTGTGTGGTAGGATTCATGCAGATCTGTTTTTCATATCCTAGATAAGACTGAGGGTTGAAATGTGGCTTTAAGTTTAATTTATTTCAGATAGTTCCTATATGATAGAGCTTGGTTCTTTCTATGTGATAGCAGAAGGATGCTGTCACCTGTACTACAGAATGTTAATTGCTTCAATGAAAAAAACCCTGCTTAAGTTCTAAACTTTTTCATTTGAAATTTGGATGCTGATTTGGCAGTGCCACATAGAATCTGGAGAATGGATAGACATGATTTGTTTTAAAAACACAACTTATAAAACATGGGACAATAATGGAAGCATCAGCATCATGTTGCAGAAAAGGAGATCCAGGTGGTGCTTAATAGCTTGGCCATTACATGAGGAACTATTTTTTATTAGATACATACAAACCTGATAGTTGTTCTTCGTGTCCCCGGTCTAAAATTAAGGTCTGAATTGGTTCTGGGTTGGTGCCTGCAATCCAGGCACACCAACCAGGTCTCACAGAGAGTTCAACTGGCAATAAAGCAGCTTTGTTAAAAAGATATCATTTATTGAACCCATCACCAAGAAGAGAAGGAAAAACTCCAAATAAGTAAAAAAAAAATAAAAAATCACAATGCCATTACACACAGTCTGAGGGAAATAGGAGACAACTAACATACTGATTTTTTTTGGCTTTAGACAAGGGCCCTGGAGAAAAGAACGTACACTCTAACTAGAGGGGGGGATGCAGCCATCCCCTCTGTCCTTAGGACTTGGGAGGACTCCTGAGGCAGTCTCATGTTGTGATGTTTGTGGATAAGTCCCTTTTCCAACTATTTTGTAGACGTTAGTTTCCCCAGTATGTCTCAGGCTATGTATTGACTTCTCCCCTTTCATCTCAGGGATTCTTCACAACGTGACTATGGCCAGCAGCCTCTCAGATGCAGGAATATAGACTTCAGAACGCCAGTGTCTTTCTGTTTGCCCTTTTTAGCACAAAACATTTGCCCAAGCACAAGGAACCTTCAGAAGCCCACCTCAGGACTTATGTTCCCCTTAAGCATTTAGCAGTTCCACAGTGGCAAAGCAGAGATACAGCATCTGTGTCAGCCCTGTGGTGCTGGTCATGTGGGGCCATGCCTGCTGTGGCAAACCGGGCTTGGCTACCGTGACTGAGAGCCCCCCTCTAGGGCCCTCTCTTTTTCCTTCTTCCAAATGGTTACAGTTCCAAGGGAGGGAAAGGGTTAAGAGCTCACCAACTCCTTGGCATCTTCAAAGATATTCAAGCAAGGAGAACAGAACAGCATGGGTGGTAGCTCTGTAGTTTAGAATAAAATGCAATTTCAGCATAAAAGCACATAATCAAAACACCTGAAAATTTGGCCAATTTTCAAACCATGATCCTTGCATCTTTGTATCTTTAGTCTTTGTATGTGGTTCCCAGTTTTCTTGCTTCCAAGTGTGGTTGATGCTATTCTTGAGAATGTATTTATTTTCCATTGAGTTTTCAAACTCAGTTTATGCTTCTCTGCAATCAGGTGCTTTTGTAGAATCTGAGGCAGGCCTGATCACACTGATTTTTCAGGTTAGTTCTGTGTGTTAGCAGAAAGATTGGGACCACATCTCGGCTATGAAGCCTTTTTGTATCAGTGAAAAGGGTCTTTTGAGAATTGGACTGCTTGTTGTAAGGATGCTTCTGTGGAAGGAGGATTGCTGCTTATCCTCTTAATGACAGTAATCGATTTGGCAAAGTACAGTCACAACAGAAGTCTTGTTCACTATGTAGTATAATTAACTTTTCTGTAGTAGAAAGGTGGCAATTTTTTTCAGTATTTTAATTATGACAAAGATAACTGATCTTACAAGAGTAAATGGCACAGCTATTGCTATCATTTTGCTAGAATTGCATTTAAAATACAAAGACTTCTGAGAAGAGGGTTATGATGAAGGAGGAAGTTTTGTGCAGAGCTTTTAGGATTCCCTGAGAAGTTGAGCTGTTTAATTAAGCTTTTATTTTGTAATGGCTGAATGTAAAGGCATGATTTCTCCTATGAGATGGAGAACTGGGATCCAGCAAAGAAATCAATTTTTAAAAGGATGCTTGAACAGTAAAGGAGGTGTCGTGGTTGAACCCCAGCCAGCAGCTAAGCACCACACGGCTACTCGCTCACTTTACCCCTTGTGTGAGAGGGAAGAGATTCAGAAGGGTAAAAGAAGTCTTATAGGTTGAGGTAAAGGCAGTTGTTGAAATTGGGGAGTTTTGCGTTTCCTGGTCTGTGTTTGCATCAAGACAGCATTGCATTTATTTATTTTTGGCTAGATACAGTTTAGTCAAAATAATAGTAGTTAAGTGAATGCGCTCAGTTCAGTAGTAGAAGGGACTGCTCTTGCTTCCAGCGTGGTCCTCAAAAAACACACTGAAAATGTGCAGCAGGCTGATGTCACCCATTTCTAATTGGAGCTTTGTTGTATTCCATATTTGTTTATCTACAGATGAAGGAAGGAAGGAAACCCTTCAAATGTTAATGCTTCAGAGAGTGGGGGCTGTGAGCTGAACAAGGGAAATCCACCACTGGTCATGCTAGGCGAAAGGCTGAGTCTGAAAACCTGTTCTCTACCCAAACTTTAATTTTAGCAGACAGATTAAAACACCCAACTGGAATTTCTCCTTAAGATATGTGGCTCCTTAGGAGCGTGGGGAAAAACCTAATCACAGATAATATCTGCTATTTGTGTGATGTTCTGGACTAGAAGCGTGTTGCTCCCCACAGTTCTGTGCTGAAAGCTAACAGGCCAATGGAATTTGTACAGTTCAGCCTGGAGAAGAGAAGGCTCTTGGGGAAACCTTATACCAGTTTTCCAGTAGCTGAAGGAAGCCTTAGTGGAAAGCTGCAGAGCTTTTTGTCAGGGGACTATATTTTCAGGAGGGACTATAGTGATAGGACAAGAGGGAATGGTTTGAAGCTAAAAGAGCGTGGATAAGAGCTTAGGAAGAAATTCCTCAGTGTGAGGGTGGCCAGGCACTGGAACAGGTTGCCCAGGGAGGTTGTGAATGCTCCATCCCTGGAAGTATTTGAGGCCAGATTGGATGTAGCTCTGGGCTAATACCGTCTGGTGCAAGGTGTTTCTGCCATGGCAGGGGAGTCAGAACTAGATGATTTCTAAGGTTCTTTCCAACCTAAACCATTCTATCATTCTACAAGTACCTTACCTGGGGTGCTGACCTTAACACAGGGGGATACATAGGTTGTTTGCTGCCACTAGGCAGCAGAAATAGAAACTTCCACTTCTCAATGTGCAGTTTTGACTTAAATGTATGTCTTGTGTGAGTAAGAAGTTTATATTTACAGTCTGTCAGTCACTTGTTTTATGAAGGAATGAATTTATACAAAAGCATTACACACTTGTTAACTGTGTTCTCTTTCTGAATGTCAAAATGATAATGTGTAAATAATTGGCAATAAGGAGCTAACTGTAGCTGTAGAACATATTAGGTTTCTTTATTATACTTGGCATAATAAATTACTGAGTTTCAAGCCAGTGTGTATACCATGTGTACTTGTGTGTGGGAGATACATTTTCTTTTCAGACACTTTATAAAGCATCTTGAAAGAAAGGAATGCTGTAAGAGTTGTGGGGGTTGCAACACCCACGTATTTGATGCTGTCACTTGATGTTGCGAGAGAAAGCATAAGAGCCACTGGTAGCCACTCCCACCCACTCCTGTGTGAGACCACATTGCTGCGTGGTTGGGTTTTGCTCTTTTTTTGTGTTGGATTGTAGGTAGTGGGTGGAGGGCCTGGGTCATCATGCTCTGTGTGTGACTGCAACGGCTGCTTTTTCAGCAGAGACAATAGGAGTGTGCAAACTAGAAGTGTCCCAGGGGCCAGATCTGGTCAGTGTGCCCTGCCAGCATAGGTAGTTGTTAAGCTTTTCTGGTAGAGCATGGGTCTTGGAAAGATGAAAAGCATGTGTTTTGCAGGAAAGTTAGGACTTTAATTCAGATTAAAGGCCCCTGCAACATTCAAATAAAAATACAGAAATAATTATTAAAATACTATTTAAGCCAAATTTCTAACAAAGATGAAAAGAAGGATGGATTGCTGGGTTTAAAATGTAAAGGAAAATAAAAGGGGAAAGTACTTGGACAGTAGAGATACTTATTGCAGTTAGCAAAGAAAATACGTAATATGCTGTTTGACTGACAATCTTTCAGTTCTTCACTTTGATATCATACTCTTCAATGTGCAGCTTTTAAATAAAGGAATTAGGTATGTTTTTACATGTTAAGTGGGGAAAAAAAAGGCCAAAGAATAACCTGTGTGATCTACACATTTGAAAGTGGTACATTACAGTGGATAACATTGTAAGATGAGAACTCCAAAGAATGTTTGGAAAGATTAAACATATGTGATTGTGAGGTTTTCACTGATAATTTTATTTTTAAATTACCCAACATATAGCCTTGACATAAAAGATAGGGTTGGGGGAAGGCTTCAGCATCCAGTTTAGTTCTCACTGAATTGCATGTTGTTTCAATGAGGAAACTTAACTGAAGCTCTGTTAGAACTTCCCTTTAATTTGTATTCTTTGTTTCAGGATTTGGTTTTTTTAATATTAAAATCAAATAGAAATTTTTTATCTGGAAACACTCCTCACTCATGTGTCCTGTAGTGATTTGAATTTCTGTATAATATTCCTTTAGTGCTGTGCCCTGGGCTGTGCCTCCTGTGATGCTCTGTGAGCAGGGCCTTCAGGCGGTCTCTGTCCTTGTGTCTCCAGGAAAGCAGAATGCGCCACATTTTGTGAAACATAATTCAAAAAACCCCTGGTTTACATGGAAAACAAGAAGGTGGTATGATATTACTACAGACTTCCTGGAACATTATAGTGGCATTTCTAAACAGAAAACTTCAAATTTGTGCTTTTATTTTTGCATCAATAAAATTCAAATTCTCAGTGCATTCAAGTTCTCGTTATGCACAAAAGCAATGCTAACAGATTCATTTCCATGAAGAAAAGGCAAAACCATCATATGATCTGACCCTGATACAAATAATTGCACTCACAACAGTGCAGTATGGTAATACAGGGTTAAGCATGGCATGAGTATCCAGTAAACACGAAGAACAACAGGACCATAATGGACATATTAGTCAGGCATTTGGTTAGGTCTCTCTGAACATATATGCCTGAAAAACCAGTTTAACAGCAACATGTGCTGGTTGAGCACAGTGTCAAGCAAATAAGTCTGAACAGATGTTGGAAAATCTTCAAGGAGACTACTTGGCTAATGGTACTTTTCCAGGGCATCAGGGAAGGGAGGTGTCCTTGAGGGTCAGCAGGTGGCATTCCCCTTGTTAATGACTGAACTATACCAAGGGAAGTTATACTTCCATTTCAGAAAACATTGCCTGTCTTCTTTTGATTTGGATTGTCTTGGGCAAGGTTGATTGACAGAGGGACTTCCTTTGGTTAGGTTTGTACAGGAGGAGTAGCATACCTGTTAATGATTTTCACTGAGAGCTGTTGCAGTAAGAACAGAGTGATGTCTTGTCCCCTAATATTATATTTAGTAAAATATGCACTCTAAAACATCCATAAAATTCACATTGAGACAAAATACGTAGTGTGGCTACTGGTGAGTTGTACTGTTAATTGTCATTAACAGGGAGGGAGTGTTTGTCTGGAAATTGACAGTTTTGGAAAGAATCAAATTCATTTGTTTGTCAGGTGAGTTATCTTAGGGACTTGCTTTTTTTCCACCTGTGTTTTGTGGAGTTACTACTTTCATCTTAACTCTATGTAGGGACCTGGACAAGCTGGATCAAGGGGCTGATGTCAGCTGATTGAGCTTTAACAAGGTCAAGTGCTGGGTCCTCCACTTGGGCTGTAACAACTCAATGCAATGCTACAGTTAATTGGGCAAGAGTAGCTGGAAAGCTGCTCAGCGGAAAGAGACCTCGGAGTACTGATTGCTAATCATCTAAATATGAGCCACGCAGGAGCAGGGCAGTGATTGTCCCCACTGGTGGGGACACACTTTAAGTGCTGTGTTCAGTTTTGGACACCTCAAGACAAGTATGAACAGGCCAAAAGAAGGGCAATAAGGGGTGATGAGTCTGGAGAGCCTTGTGAGGAGTGGCTTGGGGAACAAGGGCTATTTAGTCTGAAGAGGAAGAGGCTGAGGGGAGGTCTTCTCATCCTCTACAACTACCTGAAAGAAGGTTGTAGAGCAGTGGGTATTGGTCTCTTCTAACTTGTGATAGGACAAGAGTAAGTGGCCTCAAGGTGTGCCAGGTGAGGTCTAGTCTAGACATTATGGAAAATCTCTTTATTGAAAGGACTACCAAGCACTGAGACAGGCTGTTCAGGGAGGTAACTGAATCACCATCCCTGGATGTGTTTAAGTCATGTAGGGGTGGAGTGTAGGGATATTGGTTGAGTTAGGTTAATAGTTGGACTTAATGACTTTTCCAACCTAAATGATTTTATAATTAAATCATAGAATAGAATCTTCATGGCTGGAAGGGACCTCCAGGATAATCAAATCCAACCCTCATGCTAACATCTCCCTTACCCTTAAACCATAGCATCGAGTGCTCTATCTACTTGATACATACATATGGTACTGTGTCGTAATTTAATAGTTTTTGTTAAGGTTTTATAAGGATATGGAAATCTTTTATTTTCTGTTCATTGCTGTGAAATAATTTCAAGTGTTATTACTTCACAGATCTAGACTACCAGCAGTTTCTAATTGTGTATATTTATGGTTTTGGCGTTTTACAAGCTCCTCAGCCATCTCTGTTCTGTTTTTGTTTGCTGCTACTGTTTCTAGCAGCAGCAAGTAAATTGCTGGCAAAAGTAGTTGCAGCGCTAAGATAAAGCTGTTTCTCATCTAAGTGCTCCTCAGTCAAGATTCGTGGTCTGAGGAAAAATACGTTCAAGGAAGCAGTCAATTTTAGCTTTTTTTTAATGTGCTGTATTTACGACCTCTGACAGTTTGAGCTGAGCACAGCAAAAACCTGGCCTAATTGCAAGGACTGCAAAAAAGTATTCGTGCTTTCTTTTCCCCTGAATAAATGGTTATTTCTTCACTTTGAAATTCACATCTGAATTACCAAAGAAAACAATAGTAGTGCTCCTGTCTGTGCCCATTAAGTGGTTGGAAAAGAATGTACAAGTCCGGATTTTCCTTTGAATCTACCTAGATTTCAGATCACACACTGGAGCATATTCCCTGAGGCTGAAGGGAATATTGTACATTTTGAAGATACTTTTATTATCACTTTCACTTCCAAGAATGTCTGTAAAATTTCAGGTATTGTCCTGTGCTAAGAGCAAGGCTTTATAATTCTGGAATGCAAGTCTAGAAAATAACATAGAATTTTGTAATGAATCTGTACGTCATCAGCACCAATGTGTTTATGATTTGAAAGTGACCTGTTACTTTGTGAGAGTGCTTGTGCAACACAATACATTTTTATGCAAGTTTTGGGTTTTTTTGCAACACTGCTGACTTGTAAAATGCTGTTGTTTTTTCATCTTAGGTCTGAGGGTAACTGTGTTGCTAACATCATCCCTCATGGTACTGGGAGCTGGCCTGAGATGTGTTCCAATTTCAGACCTAGAAATTAGGAAGAAGTAAGTGATTTATTTTAGAATTCTTCTGATATGCATATTTTGTACTTAATGCTGATGTAACTTTTGCTGCTACTTCAAAGACATGTTAGAATATATCTTCTGTATGAATTTGGTGTGTCAAACATTTGTTGCATAAATGTGGGCTTACATGCTTTTTTGCTTCTCAAATGGATTTTTTCTAGTCTGTTTTCTGCATAGTATCTGAGGATCAGAAATCCCTTTACAAACTTGAGTTAATTAAGTCTCATCCTATCCTGCATAACTAATATTAATCTGCTTTGCAAACAAGGAAGAGATTTAGAGAGGTTTATAAACTGGCTGGAGATCACACCGGGAATGATGGCACAAATGCCCAAAATAAGTAATTTATATGTAAATATAAATAGCTAGTTCATGTTTCTAATATTTGGAGTATGGAATCTTGCAGTGAGACTGATGAATTCACGCAAAATAGTCTTTTTCATGTTGTCTCTTCCAGTCTGCATGCCAAAGTAGTACTTTCTCGGTCATTGAAATTAATACCTTCACATACAGTTTAAGAGTTTGTCATAAGGTCAGATTTCTTCCTAAAAATGACAGAACCCAAACACTTCAGTTGTCCTGTTAAAGTATCCTGGACCTGGGAATCCTCAGTAAGTACAGAAGTCACATTCACTTTGTACAGCCAGCAAATACAGATCACTTGTTCACTCAACTTTATTTTGCCTCTTGTGCTAAAGGAGGGAGGAGTACGGGTGTTGATACATTTTGCTGCTTTTTTAGAAATACCGGTTATACCAGCTCCTCACTAGTAATAGTTGCATAATCCTTAAGCAAAGAATTTATCCATAGAAGGTTTTTTAGAGTTTGGTTCCCCCCCCCCCTTGGATTATAGCTAACTTCCAAGCAGTCGCTGCGTTATATCATCAAGTTTTTTGGTTTGTCTTTTTCCCCTTCTTTGGTTGCTTGCCCTGAAACCAGTTGGGAAACCTTTGAGAAAGAAAATGTTTGGTCTGAACTAGAAGGTAGATAACTGGGCAACAAAAGAAGAGGTTCAAAGAGTGGACAGGAATGTAGTAAACACTGGACTGTAGAACTAGCTCCAGTCAGGAGGCTAGTATGTAATGAATGGTTTAGTAAGCTAAGTTCAGTGTGGTGATTAGAAGGGATGCAGTTTCAGTTCTTAGGTGCTTCATATAAGAGAGCTCCCAATATGCCCCTGAGTTTGCCATGTGTTGCCCAGTTCTGTGTGGTTTTCAAGGGCTTTATGAACACAGGAGGATGAACTAAATATACTGTACTGCTATTCTTAGTAACTAAAGACAAAACCAGGGGAAATGTTCTGAAGTTGAGGCAGAGGATGTTTAGATCACATATTGGGAAGAAATTCTTTACAGAAAGAGTGGTGAGGCACTGGAACAGCCTTCCCAGGGAGGTGGTGGAGTCACCATCCCTGGAGGTTATTTAAGAGGTGTGTAGACATGGGGCTTTATGACATGCTATAATGGCAGGCACGGAGGGAGTTATTTTGTGTTTTTACAATCTCTCAGGTATTTAGGTTTTTTTGTTGGTCTGGTTATGGTTGCAATTGTTAATCTAGGAGGTCCTTTCCAACCATGATTATTCTGTGATTCACAGTGTAAAAAGTTACTGTTATGGTGGCCAGGAATAGCTGTCCTCACTGTCCCCTTGTTTTACCTTTTCTCAAGATGCTAAGGGGTGCTCAACATCCAGTTAATCTGTTCTAACTAAACCTGGATTAATGCATCTTTTAAATGAGCCAGATGGTTTAAATGCTGTGAGATAGCATGTCTCACATAGCTTTTCATTTATGATTTATCTCAACAGACTTGTGCTGCCCCAGACTTTACTAAAGCATGGATGAAGACCGTAATAACCTTAGAAATTCCCCAATGAGATAGAGATTTCATGTATCATTTAAGGAATAGGAAGGAGAGTTTCTTCATGTTCTGATCACCTTTAAACAAGGTTTTCCTGTGCAACTGCAGTGGTAGACCTATAAGAACAATGAAGATAAATGCCTAAAGAGAAATATTCAAAGAATCAGTTGTTTAACTATATGGCGGGGGATGGTGGAAGGCTGTGGACTGTATAGAGTCTGGTGAGATACATAAAATATGATGATACGTTTAATGAAAAACTATATAGAAAAAAACAACATGATCAGAATCTTGGTGGAAAAGCTTACTAATTTCATTTATTCATGATGTTAAATTATGTATCATATCTGGATGAAATGGATATATTTTCCCTACTGCAAAAAAAAGAGAAATGGTCAAGAATTGTAGCCCTGCCTTGTTTTAGTTAGTTATAGCTGACTGTGTGAAGCAAAAGGATGGTTTTCAGTGAAAGTTTCTTGAGACATTTTTTGAGATATTTCTTGAGAAATTTTTACGATTATTGTAAATAATTGTACAGACTGTGCAAGGTTGTACCACGTAATCTGCATTGCCTCAAGGTATAAGACTGGAGGCAAATTTTCATCGATTACTTTGAACTGTGATATCAAATTAAAAAATATTTCTGAGATGAACATTACTGCTTAATGCATTAGCAACAACTGTTAGAGCACTTAAACTATGTGCTAACTCTGAATGTATACATGTGTTAATATGACAGCTTGAATGTTAAAGAGCCAGTCAGATGGGCAGGATCACACACAGGTACTAGTGAGTATTTCTGAAGCCAGTGTAACTGTAATTTGTTTAAGTGCTTTTGCATGTTTTGTCATGTGTTCTTTTAATCCCTAAGCAATCTGCAGTAATATACTGAAGGTTTTCTGTGTGACAGTTATGTCAGAGTTAAAATACATAAAGTTACACAAAGTTTAAGGGGGTTGTCATGTTTTGGGGATTTTCATACTTTGTAGTTCTCTATGCACCCGAAGTCCTTGTCATTATAACATTAGAAGTCCTTGTCATTATAACATTAGAAGTCCTTGTCATTATAACATAAAGCACATTGCTTATCAGCAATCAGAGACATGATGAAATCACTGTTAAGATTGACATTTAATCCTGGCTGCTTTAAGTTCCTTATCTTACACAGACCTGTAATATCCAAGTACATTCTTAAGCTTCTTTCTAGGCTGTGATTATTCTTTTGGCTCTCTCATGTAACAGTAAACTAAGACATAACCTCTGGTTCTACAAGCCATGTTTTAAACACAAGCTTTAGTTTCTGCTTTCCACTCATTTGATGCCCATGTATATGTGCACAGTCTCACATAGCATCCTCAAAGCCAAACTGAGGCAGTGTGGACTGCATGATTGGGTAGTGAGGAAACTGGCTGCAGAATAGAAGCCAGAGAATAGTGGTCAGTGGGACAGAGTCTAGTTGTAGGCCTATATCTAGTGGGGTCTCCCAAGGATCAGTACTGGGACCAGCCCACTTCAATATATTCATTAGTGACTTGGGTGAGGGATTAGGGTGCACTGTCAGAAAGTTTGCTGATGATACAAAGCTGGGTGGTGTTGCTGAATTCCAGCAGACTGTGCTGCTATTAAGCGAGACCTGGACAGGCTAGAGAGCTGGGCAGAGAAAAATTGAATGAAGTACAAGAAGGGTCAGTGTAGAGTATGGCACCTGGGCAAGAACAACCCCAGGTAGCAGTATAGGTTGGGGACTGACCTGTTAGAGATCAGTGTAGGCGAAAGGGACCTGGGGGTCCTAGTGGACAGCAGGATGACTCTGTGCCAGCAATG
>VZRI01010772.1:245189-280644 GCA_013397515.1 Upupa epops | reverse complement strand
TTGGACTAGATGATCTTTCCAGGTCCCTTCCAATCCCTAATGATTCTATGAAAGACATGTGTGAGGGAGAATTCAGGTTGCACATTTGAGAGTGGCTCTTGAAGCACCTGTTTCAGTTTTTGTTCTCTGCACGTATGTGACCTAAAACCATATTGGAAATCCGTGCCAGAACTGTACTAACTTAGTGGACACTAAAGGCTGGAAGTATGGACTTGTGTGTGAGATTGAGGAACCCACCTGTACATGGACTAGTAAAGTCTCTCTCACATTTAACATATGCTCTGACTGCTTTCCTCCCCAGCCCACTAACCTGTATCATACAGGCAAGTTGATTAAAAAGAATTTCATGTATCACTGACTTTTGGGTTTGTCAGTGTGCTAGATGTGTGGCACTGACTTTGACCTTTAAAAGTAAAATCCCAAATCATTATTCCTTTCTAAATATTATGAAAATCTAATTTCTTTTTAGTTCATTGTTAATGTACAATATATAGAACATTAAAATAAAGTTATCAAATTGTAATGTTCCCGAGCATGTAATTTTTTTCTTTTCTGGAGATTACTATAACACTCCTAATGCTTTTTGACTGTATTTTGTCTTGTTCCTGTGCTGTATTTTGTCAAGTTCTTTCCTTTTTGATTACTACTTGGTACTGAGTTAATATTTTCATTGGACTCTCTCAGATTTCTACCATTTTATCATGAACATTAGCAATACTGTGGACATTTTTCATAGACAAAATGAGGATTGTTTTTTCCACCTCCCCACTTTTCACTTCATATTTATCTCATATTCCGTGTTTAGAAATAGATTAACATACAGCTCAGGTCTTCTATCTGACTCTAAAATAATAAATCTAGGCAAAAAGCTGCATGAGCTGAAGCATGTAAAAAAGTAGAAAATCTAAGTGATGAAATCAGCCCATAATCATAAATCTGTGGCTTTTAAGGCTGATTCTGTGATGTAAGACTTCTTAAAATGTTTTGAAAGACAGCATAATTAAAGACATGGAAGCAAAGGATGTAACATAATTTGTCATTTGTATTGAATACATTAATTAAGCAATTTATTAAAATTTAGTATGCTGTGAGCGGCCAGTGTTTGGCCTTCACATTAGATTTCACAACAGAAAAGTAGTCATAGAGGACCTTGAGGGTGTTCCTTGGCAACACGTACCAGTAAAACACTTTTTGGGAATCCAGCAAAACAATAAAACAATGACAATGGAAACAGGAACAGTTATGTATCTTGGGGTGTATATCTTTTTCCTGTAGCTAGAAGTATTGATGTTAACTTTTTCTTTTATTATTTGAAAATTTGCTCTTACGAGACATTTTGGTACCTTGTTTCTTTTAGCTATTTGCAACCTATTCCTTGAACTTACTCTTCAGTGGTTCCACATTAGCCTTTTTTCATTCCTGGAAGCCTAAAGAATTACATGGAATCATCTAATTATTTGTCTTTCCGGATCCTAAAATTACTATGAGCCACCATTCTTATGCATGAAATATGTAAAGGGATGCCTCATATTCTCTGGCAATACTGAATACACAACTGTGATCCAAAGCCCACCCCAAACTGTTAGAGCAGATGTGGAGAAGGAATGAGAAGAGCCTTTTAGCTGAGCATGGTAAAAAAAATCTGCATCTAAGAAAAAGACAGAATGGTTCAAGTTGGGCACTGGTAAAGAGAAATCTAAAAAGTATTTAATGTGAAACATGGTTCTGGGAGTAAGAAGATGAATAAACATACATGTTTGTACACTACAGTTCAGTGAGGACAGTAGAAGATGTAAGGGTGGAGTGCTTGCCTGGCACTGGTGGCACTTCCTGATTTGTGCTTTGACTGCCGTGCTGGAAGGCTGAGGTGGGTTAGTCCAGAGTATCCATAAGTGAGGGGAAAAAAAGGAAACAGATCATTCTTGGGTAGGTTCTCATGGGGAATGTTTACTTTTTATATCCCTGTAATTCAGACTTTTACTTGGCTTTATTACCTTCACTAGCTTCATCTTGTGTACAGGTTTTATTTTTTTGACCTTTGCTCCAAGGCTGTTGCTTTAAATAACAGGTCCCGTGGGTTGTTCCTGAGTGGTGATTCTTTTCTCCTGCTTTGCTTATTTGTTGTTGTTGGTGGTGGATTTGATGAGTGATTAAGTGTCCCTCTTTCCAACCAGAGGTCCTGCCCACTTCTGCCTGAACTTCACATCCTGTGGCAGCCACATTGGCTTCTGCTTCAGCTTAAGCAGTTTTAATGGGAAAAAGAGGCCAACTGATAGTTTTTGTGATATATACACTTTCGTCTTGCTCCTATGCTGGATTTTGGCTGTAGCAAAATAAGCTATAGGTGTCATCTATAGCTACCTTCCCCAGCAACGAGGGTTGCTGCTGAATTAGCAATTTACAGACCCTGTGTATATTCTCAGAGAGGTAAATCAACTAGGTAAATCAAATATTAAAGGAAACTGAAATCTCAGAAGGAGCTTAGTTTGGTATTGCAGCAATGTTTAATGGGCAACATTTCTACAAGACCTCAGCTAGTATAAGCCTATGCTGGAAAGAAATAGATTTTGTATGCTTTGTGAGATATTTAGATTCATCTTGTATAATGGTAGGTGTTATTCTCAGAAGAAAGCTTTTGCTTTTAATCATATTGAGCTCTTTGCCTTAGTCTCATGACTCCTGTTTGCTAATTTCTGTCCTTAAATACGGATTCCTATTAATAGAATATATATCAAAATTGCTGCATTATAGTCAAAACACCCTCCTGCTCTTTCACTGGCCTAATAAAAATTGCTCAGGAATGTTTAAATAGGTCTTATTTATGCCATTCCCTAATTTACTGCATTTCCTGTGCACTTCTAATGTTTTCATAAAAAATTCTACTTAAGACCTGTCTTGTGCTAAGTAATTTCCGTCAGCTTTCTCCCATAGCAGCCATTCCTGGTGCACTTCCCTGATAACTTGTTTCAGTATGTTTTGCCTCATTAGTCTGTAATGTAATTGCCTATTTTGTGTTTACACCAGTGTTGCTTATTTTGGATATGTTCATATTTGATGAGTGTGTCCTCCCTGTAGTGTTAAAGATGTCTCCTTTTAATAATAGCTTTGTGTGGAGTATTTTCACTTTAAAAGACGAACAAAACTCTCCCCCAACTTCTACTTAAAAAAATAACCAACAAAAAGAACCTGTGATTTCATGTGCCATCATCCTTTATGCATGGATAAAGCTTTAGGTAGAGAACCACTCTTCTCAATCGGCTGACAACTGTAGTGGCTGCACCTTAACATGGCATTATGATGCTTACAGAGGTCACACTGTGCTCAGCCCTCAGCCTTTTCCTGTTCAGGACATCTGGGGGGAGATGTCAAGGCCTTGTCCTGAGATTGCTGCTTCCTCTTCTTCCAAATCCTCACTTCTCTATTGACAGGATCAATAATGATAGTTTTGGAATAATTCTGGTTTAACCATACTTTGAAATTTAAAAGTGAAAACTCACTGTTTTTCAGACCATTGCAAATGCGTTTGGTTTTCTTTAAGTATGGGAAAAGAGGTAGGAGGCTGGGATATCTAGAGGATGCTGTGGTCCTTTCCAAGCCTCTTCCTATAACATTATGACCGACTGTGCTGAGACCACATTTACACAGGGTGTGAAATCTGATCCCAGTTTCTGATGAAAATGGTCAATAGTATATTTGAAAAAAATTTCTCTCTTCTTTTTCACTTTATTGCTGCAGATAATATACCACACAGTGACTCAGGCTTTCTGCCAGTAGTATTTTTTGTTACTGATGGTGAAAAACTGCTTTAAATTATTCCACGTATCAATGGTTGCATGCATCAAAAACAAGCTAAAAATGCTAATGGCCTCAATCCATGAATATCCAGAAGGCTTAAAACCTTTGTAGTATAAATATATCATTTAGTGAAAATGCTGAGAGGAAGTGCATCTCTACAAAATTAATTTTTCAGAATGCTATTTTTAATAGATAAATTCATTTCTTTACCCAGAGGTCTTTTTCCAGATAGAGACCCTTACTCCATTCTCTTTGGGTTATGAACAGAGCAAGCATTTACAGCAGGTTGTCCCTAAACTTCATAGCAGTGAGTTGCTGTAAAGCATGAATTTTACTTCCCTAATTCTAAATTTGCCTTTAAAAAGTACCTGAGAATGTTTCACTTATTAGAGGTCTCTTTTGTTGCGTTTATTTGTGTAAGTCTAAAAGGAAAGCTCTGTCCTTTTCTAATTACTGAGTTGTGAAGAAACAGAGGTAGTTCTTTACAAAGCTGGCATCAGTTCCCTCTGAGGTATAATAAATCTCTCAATATATGATGTGGGTAAGTCCGCGTCTTTTCATATTCCTTTTCCAGGGCAAGCAACTTGCATCATGCAGTAAACGCTCTAGAACCAAGTGGTATTTACTTGCTTTGTTGCCCTGTAGAGAAGCTAAATTCAATAGCACTTGAAAAGTGCTCTTAAGTCCTCTAGTAGAAGGCTCTTTTTCATTTGCTTCCAGTAGTTCACACAATGACCTAACCACTGTATAAAAGTATTTGTCTTCCAAATTAGATGAGTTAAACAATCCACTTCTTTCAACGAGTGGAAATGTTCGGTATGTGAAAGAAAATTCTTCCATCCATTTCTGTAAAACATTAACTTCTTTATCTGAAATCCCTTTTTGTGTTAATTATTAGGATTAGCAATTAATCTAATAAACTTTTCCAGGCTAAGAAGCATGCCAGAGCACTGTGTTTGTACAGCAGCAGAGTGGTGTGCTTAGAGACTTTGTTGCACTTCACACTGCTAAACAGCAGAAAAAACTCAATTACCAATTCTTTTTGCAATACATTTGTATGGAAATTTGAGTAGTGACTGAATGGTCAGTTGACATGTCAGCAAGAAGGAAAAGCATAGTAAAAATTCCAGGAATAAAAACGTGTTTTGAAATACTGTCTTCATAAGGCTCTTGGGATGGGCTCCCTCCTAGGACCCAGAGGAACCCAATTTCCAAGCATTAAAAATATTGTTTTTATTATTTTTTTCTCTCTTCTTTTGATGTTCCCCTATCTGGCATGGAAACTAATGAGATTTTCTTTAATTTAAAAGTCTCTTAAGTCCAGACATAGTGTGATAGAAACTCTAAAATGTCTGTGACTTTTGCATAGACAAAGTGTTTATGTAACACACAGCTTTTAAATAGCTTAACAAATCCAATATGTGACAGGATTGTGACCATGCATGAAAAGTATGAATGTATACGATGAGAAAAAGATAAATAAAGCTGGCTGTAAATGGAAGCTCTTTGCCATCTTAACTATGTGATGCTATCTATCATCAATCACTAAAACATTTCCCCTGTATAATATAACTTCTTTTCATACCCAAGTTGCTCAGAGATACTGTAATTTCAGCATTTATAGCCTTCTGTGTTTGTTTTTCTTGTCACTTGTTAGGATATTGCAGCAGTGACAGCAAGGACTGCATAAAACAGGTATAAATAGATTACTTCTTAATAATCATATAAAGTCATCTCTCTGGGAAGTGATGAAAACCGTGTAATTTAAGTTATTTATAATGTGACTTCACAAAAACTGTAAGAAGATATGACAGTGTAGTATAATAAGAGGTTTTTATTCTCTAATTTCTGTTGCTTTAGATGAGCTATCACTTGATCTATCTTTTTGCAATTCAGAGGCCAGTTTAGGAACAAATGTGATCTTTATTTTGTGCAAAGGGATGTGTGTATACATATAAATATCTGTGTATTTATTTTTTTTAAAGGGCAGAAAACATAGATCGATGTTATTCATTACTGTGATGCTCTGGTACATGATATTCACTAACATTTACTACCAGTCCCCAAATATTATTTTTTTTTTTTAATAAGATTCATGTTCAACTGAAACTTGCAAGTTTGGTGAAGCACACAAATTCATTAGCCACAAGGCTGGGTGTGCTAAAACTTTGAAATTTCAAAATGAATCCCTGACCTGGTTTCTGAAATAGTTAGAAACAAGCTATTTTGGGTAGATGTTTACTTCTCCACTTTTGCTTTAAGCTAGATAGTCATCAGTTATTTTGTAAATCAGGGATGAATTTTTGTGTCATTTTTTCCAATTTTCTCTTTCATGAATGTGATTAAAAAGCCTTCTGCTCTTGTGTTATTTTCTATTATTTGAACTCAATAATGTTTTGTACATGAAGATGATGATTGAATAAATAATGCATCTGAAAACAGACCAGAGCTGGATAAATAACAGATGACAAATTCCCTGTTGGTGTAGTAAGACTGAAAAATATTTTTCCATCTGGGTAGTCCTGAGCTAAAGTTATCTTTTTAGCTCTTTTTCTCGGGGAGGAGAAATTGTGTTGTGTAGAATGAAATTGAAATACTGACACAGAAAAATGTGGCTGCGCTTTGCACCTTTTCAGTAGCAGGGATGAGATGGAAATGAAGGAGCAACAGAAACAAATGTCTCTTGGTGCTGACACAATTTTCAGCATTGCTAGTGTTCAAGATGAGGCTTCTGCAGTCTCTAAGACCACAATCTAGCACAGTAATGGTAAGATGTTGTAACAAACAGCAAAAATCCACCAGTAGTGTTGTGTTCATATTTCTCTGTCAAATGGAGCAGCTGCTATATACATCTCTGGAGTAGCAGCTTAGTAAATGCACTGAACTGCATTTTGAATCTCCTGTCCCTGCCTCTCTAGGGAGCTGAGTTAAGGGTGTGCAGAGGAACAATGCAAATAATCTTTTTCTCAGGAAGCAGAAGCTTAATTCATGCCAGTGTTGAAAAACAGATAAAGTTTAGGTTGTTGCATGCAGCGATACTTGAGGTAGAGTCATACATCAGTGGCAATTTAGTCTGAAAATAGTGTTTCTTAACCCAAATATATTAGATTTGAAAAATTAAGCAATGTGAAGATAAGAGACACTCTACTGTGGGTGATAATATCAAGCTCAGTAAATGCTAAAAATGCAAGTCTTTGGCAACTGAGGGCATATGTGGCAGGGCAGAAGAGAGCACAGCAGGGGAACATCAACAGAAGAATCATAGAGACATAAAGACAAAAATTGGCACCTTCTTTGAAGAAAAAAACCTCAACCAAACGCTAAGACAAAAAAGTAATTCAGAAATGAATTATGGATTAAAGTAATACATTGTCACTTCAGATCTGCAAAGTAAAAGTAGCTTCTTTACTATAGAGGTCAGTTATAGAGCTTAGTTTAGTTTGATAGACATAATGTACATCTGAAGTGTAAATACATGCAAAGGAGGTGTGTAATTCTCACAATATATAAATTAAGGTATTGTTTGATGATTTGTTTTGGGTTTTTTTGCAAAAGTTTTCTTCATTGACCAGATGAAGTGCCTGTATACCCACAGGCATTGCAGAAGAGCTCTTGTAATTTCTTTCTGGTTTTAGTGAGGTTTTTTTACCCTTAGGATTTCGTATTTAAATTAAAACAATATTATCGTAATGGTACAAGTGAACAGAGGTGTTAGTAGAGCACCTGTAGCTATGAAGTTTATTTTGTAGTGGAACATTCTTGCTTGTATGCAATAACAAATGCACCATTTAAGCATTAATTTCTCTTTGAAGCAAGAGGAAATAGTAAAAAGATCTTTATATGTTGTAATAGTTACCTCACTTGTGAATTAAATGCAGGTGTTTGTGGGGTTGTAGCATAGGTCCGCAAGTACCATGGAACAGTTTGGAGTAAGTTGGAAAATAGCTTATTGTGGTAATAGAAGGGTAATAAAAAAGATTACAGCGGGTTGGAGAGTAATAATGAAAGATTAATGTAAATTGTCCTGCAGAAAACTCTTTAACAGAGTGTTAGATAGTGATTTTTATTTATTTTAAACTATTTTATTTTATTGAGGTCTCCCTGTTTAACAAGCATTTCAAAGTTCTGATGACTATACCTTGGTGATGTCTGTCTGACTTACATCATGAACAAATAGCAATGAAATCTCTTCTCACTATGTGAACTTTAACTAAAAAAAGAAAGAACAGTTATAATCTCATATGTTTAATAGTAGCTACTAGTCCTGTACCAACTCAAAAAGTGATTCCTTCAGATGATATTTAATAGCTTTTTTCTATATGTCTATAATACATAATGTTTATAAATTTTAATTTTAAATCCGCTGTGAATCAGTAGCATCTTTTTATTGCAGTCTAGCTTCTTAATTTGATAAAGAGCCTGTGAGCATTTCTTCTGCATATCTTGAACCTTCATGTGCTTTAAAAAATCTCCTGCTACACTATATTTTTCAGCCATTTGTGGCTTGAAACATTGCCTAAATGCTAGCTTATGTTTCCCAATTTTTCAGACTGTAGCTTTTTATGTCTGACAACTTAAGTTTTACAGCAATAACATCAAGTTCCTGCTATGCTTTGAAAAACACCACCTATTTAAAAATATCATCTGCCACCATTTCATCACACAATGGGTAGCTCTGCATTGGAGTGTTGCAGTGTTTTGATTGACTCACTAGCTGGCTTTTGGACACGAAGTTTTTATCTAAGTTCCAAAATGATTTTGCCTTTTGTGGCTGATTACTTTTTGGAAAAGTCAAAGCAGATTTTTTCTGGATGACTTCCACATGTAGAAGAGCCATCAAAAAGTCCTTTCTGTATGTGTTCATTGCAACAATACTAAGTTGAAGTTTGCAGAGACTTCACTACTTGGAAGTAGTAACTATTCTGTCGCCAGCCTTATCTGTTAAATCCCAATGAGTGTGAAAAATCTGGGTTTGCTTGGCTGTTTCAATAGTGTGTTGAGAATGGCCAGATTGCTGAAGATGATGATTCTCTTGGAAACCTCAACAGCCCAGCCTCCTCATCTGTAGGCACATAGAGCTCATCTGAGTATGTAAATAAAAAATAAATAATGCAGTGACAAAATATGCAGAGTATTTTGCTGAAGTGTTTCAATTTTGGAGCTACCATAACTAAATCTTCTGTGGGGATTTATACAGGCAAAGGGCCAGATTTAAGTTGTTTATAATTTAAAGTTTTTCTGATACTTTTATTGTTATATTCTATTATAATGTATGTTTTTCTGCAAATGAAGTCCCTTATTCCCCCTTCATTTTCTGCTTTGAAGAGAGCATTTATTTCCCTATTTATCTGAAGTAGTGAGACCTGAGTAACTCTGGACTCTTTAATCAGTTTAATTGAGCTTCTTTTAGTTATGAAATATCCTTTTATTTTGCACAGAGCTTTCATTTCTTTGTGTAGTTTCTCCATCTCCAAAATTCAGTACTTTAAATGCTTTTTAAATTTAAAAAAAGGCAAGTAGTTGTAATCCAAGTGACCATGATGTCTGTTCTGTGTTCTAGGCTGATTCATGGAGGGCAGCTGTTAAATGGCTTGGCTGGGCCAACAGTGATGAACGCGGCACCATTTCTTTCCACAACGTGGTTTTCTCCAGATGAACGTGCCACAGCAACAGCCATTGCGTCACTGCTCAATTATCTGGGCGCTGCTGCTGCATTTCTGGTGGGACCTCTTGTAGTGCCACCTCCTAATGGAACATCTCACCTCCCGCTGGTATCACAGAGCAACACTGAGCACATCAAGGACCGTATTGAGGCTGTGCTGTATGCAGGTGTGGTTTAAAATTAAAAGAAAATTTAAAATTAAAAAAATTCACATACTTTCATGTGTTTGGTACTTGTGAACCACTACCCTCTAGCGGCTGGTCTGCAGCAGAAAGCAGTGACTGATGGAAAATAATGAAGTGGTAAAAGTGTTGTACCAGTGGAAGGGTTATTTCATTTACCTTTTGTGCAGGAACAATTTTTAAATAGCCGTTTGTACAGACTCATTCCAAATGAAGTTTTTTTTCTCCTATGATCAGCTGATCATAGGAGAAAGAGAGCTTATGCTTTTCCTAAGCTTACAAACCAGTTTTGCTTCTTGACTTTTTTTTTAAATGTGCCCAGGTTTGGTGGGGTTTTTTTGCTTCCATAAGGGTGAAAATCCAATACTTCTTCAGCATTAAATTCTTACATGCATTAATTCATCCTTAATTTATGACTGTGGATGTGCCTTTCAAACATGATTAAATTTTTACTACTTATGAATGTAACACTGAAATTAAAACTCAGTAGATTATGGTTTTAACTGAACTGCATAATTCCTGTGTTATGAACAATTTCAATGAAGTGACAAGAGTTTAGTGGAAAAAAAACCCACTGATTTAAAATTCACCTGATATAACTTAAATTTTGTGTCCTTGGTTAAGTCTTTTTGAGAAGTAAATATAATATTAGTATCTGAAAACCTCATGGCAGATGAAAATGTCCATTGTCAAGGAAGGAAGGAAGGAAAAAACAATTCTGGAAGTAGAGCAATAGGCGAGTTGAGAAAAAAATTAAAGGAATTTAATTTTTTAAATCCACTGTGCCTAAATCCACTGTTCTGGATCTGGTACCACTAGAAATACTACCTTCAGCAGCCCATTAGATTCTCTTCTAGTATGTTTCCTAAGGATTTTCTTCAGAAACTGGGATGGATCTTGCTTGCCACCAAGTTTCAGGTGTTGCCCAGCCCATGTTTCAACATGGTTCTTCCTTCGTTCTCATCCAAGAAGGGTTTGGATACATACTATAGAACAGTGTGGTACTGTTGGTCCTAGCATAAGATGATCCTATAGCAGGTTCTTGACTTCCCTAACCATCTACCTGGGCAACCTATTCCAGGCTCTCACCACTCGCATGGTAAAGAACTTCCTCCTCACATCAAGTCTAAATCTACAGATCTCCAGCTTTGCTCCATACCCCCTAGTCCTGTTGCTACCCGAGATCCTAAAAATCCCCTCCCCAGCTTTTTTGTAGCCCCCTCCAGATACTGGAAGGCCACAATAAGGTCACCTCAGAGCCTCCTCTTCTCTAGACTGAACAGCCCCAACTCTCTTAGCCTGGCCTCATTCATAGGAGAGATGCTCCAGCCCTCTGATCATCCTCGTGGTCCTCCCCTGGACTCACTCCAGCATGTCCACATCCTTCTTGTAATAAGGGCTCCAGAACTGGACACAGTACTCCAGGTGGGGTCTCACCAGAGTGGAGTAGTGGAGGAGAATTTGAAAGGGCTTTGAACACAGGTGGCTTCTTTTTGCAGCTGCATTTGTGGTTGTGACATACAGGGTGTCTTTTCAGGAGCCCCAACCCCTGTAATGCTCACACAATGAAAAAGAGCTGGTTCATGAATGATACTGGCCTGAAATGAATTGCAGTGATGGTGGCAAAATATCCATTTGGTTTAAAATTGGTAGAACCTGTCGAAGAGGAAGTTGCTTTGAATACCTAGTGGGATTTGTCCTGTCTCACATCAGCCCTGTTTCCTTGGAGAGCTGAAGGAGCAATGTTTCCACTGCCTGCTTCCACTTACACTAACTAGGCTCCAGAAGTAAAAGGAAGGCTGCCTCATGGTGGGTAGTTGCCTTGGTGGTAGTTGTACAGTTCTGTTTACCTGCAGACCAAAAAATACCCTGTAGGTGTGGTAGGGTACTGTTTGTCCCCGTAATCTGCTAGGCAGAAAATGAATCTTATTTGATTTCTCCAATTTACTAGTAAAGGTATTGCAGAATGTAGCACAGCTAGGAGCTCTACACACGTGTCCCACTTCTTTAGTGTGTAGCTCAGGCTTGGTGTGACTTGTCCTCCTTTCAGATACCATAGGAAGCCAGTTTTACAATCTGCATTCCTAATGGAGTTCTGATTGTGATGGAGCTTGTTGCTTTTGTGTGAGGTAGTGTTAGATAAGCAGCCTTGAAAAGTTAGGTGATGACTTTTAAAAGATGGTAATGATGTGAATTGTTAACTTGAGATCAGTAGCATGCCAAGAGTGTGCACATTTTCCAAGGACTTAAACTCAAACATGATTACAAAGCAATTGCTTATAAACCCATTCTGAAATTGCTCTGTTAACTTCAGTCTCTTCTGTGTTGTAATAAATTGCTGTTCCTTTATCTCAAATGCAGACTAAGAGCTCGGCTGAATTACTGCAGCCTCATTCTGTGTCATCTGTGTCACTGCACATTCTGGTTCACAGCTGAAATAGTACAGATGTAGCAAATCAGCACTGAATTGTATTACCTGAATTTCAGAAGGAAGGTTGAATTATTCTGGACTGCAGCCAGGGCTTATAGCCATGTGCTTTCCTAAATATCAAAGTAAAACCACTGTTTGTGCAAAAAAAATACTTCTGAATTTTCCTCATAATCCGTTTACATTGCAGGGCAATATGAGGAGGAGGGTTTCTGGGTTTGAGTAGTGGTTTGTTCTATGAGTAGTATATGGGAAGGAAAAAGACCTTGTATCACGTCATCACAGAACGGTGAGTGTTGGAAGAGACCTCTAGAGATCAGGTTCATCTAGAGCAGGTTGCACAGGATGGCATACAGACAGGTTTTGAATGTCTCCAGGGAAGGAGGCTCCTCGACCTCTGGGCAGCCTGTTCCAGTGCTCTGCCACCCTCAGAGTATTAAGGAGGCTTGGGTTTCTGTAAACTTTCTGTTTATTCTTTGGGGCTTAGACAGGCAGCAGTGTGCCTACTTCTTAGGCTAAGATGCAGACATATCTGCACTTTGACAGTCACGGGTCACTGTGACACATTCACTCCTCAACATGAGATACACAGGCTGTGTTTCTGCACATTAATTTGTGCTGACTTCAACAATTCTGAGTGCCCTGGTGCCGATAGCTCCTGTGGAATTGCTTTTCTTTTATGAAGTTTTCTCAGTCAATATTGACCTATTTCTTGCTTTTTCTCTTTTGCTAACTTTTTTGCTTACAATCTGAAAATTGTTATGGAAATGAATTTTTATTTATCTAGTCTGGTACAGTAAATAATGATGGATATAAAGGTGTGAGTTTCCTAGTGAAGAAGGAATGCAACACATAAATGCATGTGTTTGGCAGTAGCTGGACTTCTGGAAGAGATGCAAAATGTGAAATGTAAAGATGGCACTAAAGATTTCATGAAGAGCACCATAAAGACTAAATTCTTCAGTAGAGGGGAGCTACTTTCGTTTCCAAGATGACTTCTGCTCTTTTGTGTGCAAGGGTGGTGCATGCAAAGTAAATTTGTTAGCCTGGAAAGTAGAACACTGGGAAACGTTACTGAGTTGCAAGAAGGTAGTACAGGACTGTGTGCTGAATTTAGTAATTTACAAAAAATGAAATACTACTATACTGCTCCTATTGCAGCAGTTTGATGGGTAGGAATCTTGAGGGAACCCATAAAAGAGGCACAGGTGTGCACCTGTTATAAAATATTGTGACTTAAATTGTAAGTGTTCCGCATTCTTTAGAAGAGACCCTAGCCTGGCACTGCAGTACAATCAAGTTGAATAATAAGCACCTTGGACAAAGTTCATGTGTTGGTGGGGTGTCATTCTTTGTGGCTATATCTGTCTGAGGTCTGAAACCTTCCTTTAATGTGATTAAAGTATGCAGGTACATACATATATCTATAATGCTATACGTAGGTCTAGGCACAGGAGAAGGGGATCAACAAGCCTTGCTTTCCTGCCTACTGTTGTCCTGTTACAGACAAAACATCTGATCCCTTTCTTAGACCTGGGATGATAGTTACGGCCAGTTCTTTTTCACTGCTTCTGGTCTTGAAAACAATGTACGTAAAGATAGAAATTTAATCTATTTTCTCAAGATCAAAAGACATATAGATGGAAGGTCAGTTGAGGTGTCATTGACCCTCAAAACTTGCAATTAGACTGCAGAAGGTAAAGAGACACCACGTATTTCAGTATTTGATAATGAAGAATGGCATTTGTCACATTCCTTGTTGTGTCTGGAAAAGAAATGTAGTGTGGACTTTTTTCCCATGTATTGAACAAAAGCATTAATTTCCTTTCTTTATCTCCAGCTGATCCTTTTAGACCCTGAGTGTTATTTACTTCTTAGTTTCCTGAATTTATTTTCTTCTGGTTTAGCAGAAAAGCTGCAAAAGTGCCATGTTAATATTGATTTATTACAAAAAAGAAACAAAAAGAAAATGAACACAATTGAGTATCCAGCTCTGCTGGAATTTATTTGTGGTATCAGTGAACACTTTGCTGTTGTAAGATCACAGGTTCTTTTAAGAAAACACTTTAGCTATACATATTTCTTTCCAGCAGCAATGGATTTTGTTTTCAGAGGGGATAATAGAAAGGGGTTGAGGACTGTGAAGAACATGATATATATTGTAAAAGGCCTGTAAAACAAATTAATTAGACTGGCTGTCAGTACCATTGGTTTTGCTCAGAATGTCTGATCACAAGGCTTGCTGTGTATTTTCTTTGCAAATTCAGGCCGAAATTCTTACCATTAAGTTTTTCAAAGATCTGGAATGCCTGTTGCTGAAAAAGAAGAGCAACTGCAGGCAGCTGTATTCTTTCCTTTTTCTTCTTGTTATCTGTGCTCTTTCCATCCCTGAGCTATGGATGCTCCTAGGCTTTTCTCTTTATACTCTGTAGCCATGTAATACTGTTCCTGTCTGAGATGTTGCCTCGCTTGACCTTTCATTTGCTTCATCATCCTGTGTGCCAAGTTATTGTCATTACATGCCCTGGAGCTTCCCCAGTGCCATCTGTTTGAAGTCTCTATCATGCTGTTACCTGCACTGTGCTACTTCTATTGTGAGGTAACATGGCCAAATCTTCATAATGCAGTTCTCTCTAAAAATCAGAAGCTTTCCTTTTGTTTCACCCAGTTCCTGGTTCTCTGCAGCTCCTGGCACTGGAATGAACTGCCAGTATTTCTCCATCTCATTCATTCTCCATGTCAATTTGAAATCTTGCTTCGACAGGAAAACAGAAATTCTCCTTCAAGTTATGGAATTCTGTTGTCAGGAGCAGTGAAAGCTTTTCTGGTGGGATTTGTGTATCAAAGACTGGCTGATAACAATGCTCTAATAAACTAAGTCTTTTGATGGTAACATCTTGATTTTGGCTTTCCTCTGCCTTCTTGTTTAGAATTTGGAATGGTTTCGCTGATATTTTCTGCAGCATTGGCCTACTTCCCCTCACGCCCTCCATTCCCCCCCAGTGTGGCTGCGGCGAGTCAACGACTCAGCTACAGGAGAAGTTTTTGCAGACTCTTAAGGTAGGTCCCCATTGGATTTTGACTTCAAAGAAGATCAGCACCTAAATAAATAAAAACAAGTGTGCTTTAATGTTCTCATTGAGCAAACAAGTTGGTTTGTAGTGCTTTAAAACAAAATAAAGTAAAATATTAATGCTGAGACATAAAAGGATGCTAACTGCTAAAAAGCAGACATTAAATTTTAAATCACTGGTTATATCTTAAGCCTTCATGCCTGAGAGCTTCAGTATCAACATTGCTTTAGTCATCCTGTTAGCATGGCTTTTCTTAAGCAAGTATTCTGTTACATTAGATTGTACAAGATTGTTAACAGTGTGCGTACTGCTAGATGTGGGTAACAATTAACAACACTGGACATAACTATTAATAAGCTGCTTTCTTCCAAGCTTATATTGGAATGAATTTACAGTTTGCTTGTCATTCATAGAAGTATTCAGCTGTTTTCATTCATCTATGAGAGCAATGAATGAATTATCTGTACTATTATTTATGATTTATTAAGTCTCATTAATTCTGTGTTAAAGTAATGAATTTGGCATAGGAGATGTGTTTCTGCATAGCTTCAGTGGTGAGTTAATTTCCTTTAAATTTAGGGATTTTTAAGAAAACTACTGTATGGTGCTTGTACAGTGTCTGGGGTAATGGGCGTCTGATCCAAAAGGAACAACTGAGGCAGCTGTAATGTTAACGCAGAATAATTGTGAAGAGCTGTGCCCTGTATGTGGCACTGCACAAATTAACTTTCTGGGGCAGAAAGGAACCATTTCCATTTGTGTGAAGTATAGCTGACTTCACTGAGAACTTCAAACTCTTTACTGAAATAGTTGCTTGGGTGATGCAGTGGCAGGAGCTGGATCTGCCTACAGAAAGGGCTTCTTAAGACTTGACAACTAAATAGTTATTACAGAATCACAAAATAATCATGGTTGGAAAGGACTTCTTAGATCACCAAGTCTAACTGTAACCACACCAACAAAACCTAAATACAGACCTATTGTGAGCTGTACTTTCTCAAAGCATATTTAGCATTAGCAGAAAACAACTCATCCTCCATCACTGGCTTTTTTGTTCTTTTTTCTTTGGTTTTTGGGGGTTTTTGTTGCAGTTTAGAGGAGTAAATAGTTGACACAATGCTTAATCCTGCATGTTCATCCTGAAGCAGGCTGATGGTTGGGAGGAGATGTGGGTATGGCTGTCTGGTTAGTCTGCAAAGTGACCTACTTGGGATATTAAAAAATAGCAATTCCCATAAGGACACTTACCACACACAGTAATGCTGTTCCGCACCCAAACTGGTGCGCAGCAAGACCCTGCCTGAGGGCTGTGTTGTAAGAATGTTGCTGTTGAACAGAAATCCAAACAGCAACTGACTCTGCAGGTGAAATATAAAATTTTTGTTGACAGCACTCCATTTGGGAACTTTATAACCATTAGGTTCCTTGTTCAAGGTGTTATAAACAGCAGACCTGAGATACTGGTAAGATCAGGAGGTAAGCGGCAGCGCTGGCTTACTATTCACAATCAATAGAACTTAAGTAAACAAATGTATGTTTAAATAATGAGCATAGTTTTTAGTGTCTCCAAGAACCAAGACGGTTTTTAAAATGCAGCCAGATAGATCACATCTCCTTTCCCTCTGGTCTTTATGCATTCTTCTGTGCTACTCCTTATCAAAGGCACTTCTTCATTCCTTTATATGGTTAATAATCAACAGTTTACCATTAAATCTACTTATCTTGGGGAGCCTTTCAGGAACAGTCCATCAAGCAAGGGGTGTTTGTAAAAGAAAATGGTATCTGCCATGCTCAAAGAGAAATCAGTCATCTGGTTTGTTAGGTTTCTTAGCTCTGTTGCCTGCCTAATCTAGGCTTCATAATTCTTGCAAAGAGACTTTGACTTAACGGTGTACAGGTAGTGAAGGTAATTACTTGATGAGCACGTGGAAATCATGACTTCCCCTTGCTGAACACTTACCTTCTGGTATAAGAACTGTACGTAAAGCATTTAGGATCTGTGTGAGCTGGTGGGCTGGCCCAACTACACACCAAAAAACACTCATGAGAACCATGATGTTCACAATTTCTCTCTTCCCA
The DNA here is from genome assembly GCA_013397515.1 of Upupa epops. Classification (NCBI taxonomy): domain Eukaryota; kingdom Metazoa; phylum Chordata; class Aves; order Bucerotiformes; family Upupidae; genus Upupa; species Upupa epops. Next base: position 263,424 of record VZRI01010772.1, on the reverse strand, counting down.
CAGACTTCAATTTTATTGCTTCATAATAAAGCTGCATAACATAGCTCTACCACTGGAGTCTTTTTCTTTGGATGGTAAAATTCTCTATCACATTTTTGCAGCTCCCACACTTTATGTCCTCAGGTCCTGGAGCCGTCATCGTCATGAGCTGCTTCTTGTGGTGTTGTATTATCTGTATCTCCTTAGGGTCTTCTGCAGGTTATTATTTTGGAATTTGCTTTGGAACTTGGTTCTTCCTCCTGACTTGGAGGATTCCTGTTTCTAACAGATTCTGATGATTGGCTGATCTTTGGTTATCTCCTGATATCAACTTCTCTTAGCCTGGAGTAGGAGACAACAGATTAGTCATGGTTTGGCTGCTAAGCCCAAATCTTTTAACGGTCTATCACACAGTGTGACAGGTGTAGTTTGAATTCCATTAGAAAAATTATGATGCCCTGTCTCAGTTTCTTGGGTGAAGCAATTACGACTTTTTTCTTTCCCTACTGTTTCTGAATACGCCAGAAATTTTCATGGAAAAAAATTGGAAGTAAATAGTTGTGAAGTCTTAAGATGTGCATTAAGAAAACGTGATTTTTTTTGCTTTGCAGTAATTAGGTCCTTTTAGCTGGTTGCCTGCCTTTTATATTTTCAATAGACTATGTAAGCAATTTCAAAATTTCATAGCAGGGATCTTGTGCATCACTATTTCTTTAATGAAACTTTCATATGACATCATCCTCCAGTGATGGAAGCTACTCAGACTGTGCCTGATGTTAATAGATGCTGTCAAAGTTACTGTGAAAATGGTGACTGACTTTGACAGGGCTCCCCTCTGAACCAGCCTGTCTTACAGATTCTGGTAGCATTAAGTAGGTTTCTGGAAAAAAAAAACAGTAGAAAAGGCCAATTTATATTCCAGCAAAAGGGTTTAACAGAGAGACTAATGCTGAGATCCTGTCATAAGGGTTGATCCAATGGAAATCGGTGTAGGTTCACCAACTGATGATGTGACAGACAGGGCATTTTATATTTTCAGTGGAGCGACTGCAAAATTGCAAAAACAAATACAAGTGACTGGAGCCATGAAAAATAGAGCTGCTGCTTCAGATACAAGTTCCAAATAGCTTTAGCACTTAATATAGCCCATGTAGCTATAGTTGAACAGGACACAGGAACAGAATGACAGCTGGTGATGGGTGCTGCTTTGTAACTGCCATGCATCCTTTGTCTTGCTCATCTTCGTTACTCTGCAGACCTGGCAGGGTGGCAGCCTTTGTCACTGCAGAGTGTCATGGTGCAGAGCTGGTTCTCTAGTGTTGGTGCTGGGAGCTGGATGTTGCACAGAGCAGCTACCCCACATGCCAGCCTATCTCACTGTTTGAGTTACGGAAGACAAACAGCATGGGAGATCTCAGTCAGGTAGGTTACAAAGTATTACCCCCTGAAAAGCAACTCTTTAATGAAGATGAGGTTAAAATAGGCAAAGACATTTAATACTGAACAAGTGTTATTTTGGAAGAGTGCATTCAGACTTGTTCCCTCTTTGCAATCTATGTCCCATCTATATAATGTCTATGCAAAATGGGCACTTACTCTGTTTAATTGGCTTTTACGTGGATAGTATTAAATAACAACAGAAAACCTGCCTTAAGAGAGGTCAGAAGAATACAAGATAGACTGGGATAAAAGTATGGTGTTAAGACAGAAAACAAGGAAGAAAAACAGCAAATGCACTAGGATTCTTAGAAATATAAGCAGTATGTAGAAGAGCTGAAAGCTTGGGAGTTGGTTTTTTTGCATTGAAAAATAAATCTGACATGAATGATATTGAAAGAAGAGGGCATATTCATGTGGTAGAGATGTGTTATTCAAGAAGAGGATGTGTGAAAAAGAACAGTGTAAAAAAACCAAAACAACAAAACCTCTGTCTGTGTGTGGAACTTGTAAGGGAGCAAAACAGTGTAAGCTGCAAACCTCAGAAGGTTTTGGAGAGTGTTTGAGGCTCTCTCTCTCCCTTTTTACTTTTGTAACCATGCTATCAAATTGCCTGTGTGTACCAAGGAACTGGTCCTGATCGAGATCAATTTTATATTAAGTTGCATGGGAATGGGGGCAGCCATGTTTTGGGGTTACATACATATCCTATGGGATAACCTTGGAATCACCATAGTATTTCTTCTCTTTGGACTCTGCAACAGTGATATTTTAAAGTGTATTTTCTGTTTTTATTCCTCAAGCAAGACATTTTTGAGGAAAATTTGGATGTCTCAACAAAGATTTTGCGTTTGCTTTCAGTTGCAGTGGGTGTGGATGGCAACGTTGCCGGTGGTATTTGTCTGCCAGGTCCTGCTTAGCTCTATACGGTGAAGATGATGACACAGCTTTGACTGCTTCATCTTCACTGAATACTAAAGGTTGAATAATTTTGATTGGAAGGAAAAACTAAACACGTTGACTATTTAGAGCAGAGAATGTTATACTAATCTCAGTTTCTTGACAGTCTGAGCTGTCAACATTTCCCACTCTTGCAGCTGTTCCCATCTCATTCCCATTGCTCTCAGCCTTTCACCAAAATGAAGTAAAGCAGTTGTGTGCGGGGTTTTTTTTTAAAGTATGAATCTCTGATTTTATTCTTGAAATATGCTTTTTGTCATTTTAAGTAGTGCTTATTGTTCCTAACATACACTTAGGCTAATTAGGTTACCCGTGCAAATGCACAGAAGAATTGCTTGTAGAAATGAGAAATACATGAGCCCAGGATGTTACAGAACTCTTTGTGCGAAGTGGAGACATAGACTTTTTTTATTATCACGGTGCTATGGCAGCAACATCTCAGCCACTGGAATTTTGGTGACATGGATGGGTATCTTTCTTGGTTTTTCTAGTTTGCTCCTTCTTCAGACCTTTGCTCTTGTCCTTGGTGGCACAGTGTATATTCCAGGGTGTCGTTTACTTTAGCAACTGATCTTGGTGCAATTTCTAATTTAAGCTGTGGTTAATTGTATATGTTTTTTCTTCGCAGCAATTTCCGATTCTTGATGATTGCTTTAGCCTATGCTATTCCACTGGGTGTTTTCTCTGGCTGGTCTGGTGTTCTGGATTTGATATTAACCCCAATTCATGTAAGCCAAGTAAGTATCTCCTATTTTCAAAGCAGCATGTTTTTATGTTACATTAGCACTCGATTTTATGAAGTTTTGTGTTTGAGCTTCTATTAATACATATAAACCACTTTTCTTCTGAAATTATTAACAAAATAAACTGTAGCTTTGGCATCCCAAACTGCACCATTCTATTTGCTAATCTACCACCAGTGGTGAGCCTTTTCAGAACCATTTGCAACTTTTGACAAGAAAGAAGAGTATTGTTGGCTGCTATACCTTTATTAAAAGAAAAAAGTGTTTACCAAATAGGAAGATGAAGTGTGGAGAAGAGGATTTCTAAGTTTTTGATTATTATAAAAATCCAGAGGACGTTACTCAGATGCTAAAAAGAGAGGTCACATTTAGGTCATTAGACATCTTAGTTATACATTATTTTAGTAAATTTATTTTCCTTTTAAATATCCTAGAAAAAGTCTTGAACTTTTGTGCAAGATTGTTGTCGGGAGCTGCTAGCAGCCTGCAGCTCCTGGATACCATGTGTTTTGAATGTAATATCTTGTTTTCTCATCTCTAAAACATTTCTCTGTTTTGTTTTCCCGTCAGGTAGATGCAGGCTGGATTGGATTTTGGTCTATAGTTGGAGGTTGTGTTGTTGGCATAGCAATGGCAAGGTAGGAATAATTACAGGTTCTTCAACTGTGATTGTCATTTAGCTTATCCTCTTAATAACGTAACTTGTTTTGTCTTACCTTCTGTAAATTTGAAATTAAAAATGCATTCTGGAGTTATGATGTGTTTCTTGTACATCAGTAATTTGGTTCCAAAATATTGGGAGGAAACAGTCTCTCGGGAGGTATTTAAGCAGTGAGTTTATTAAACTCATTAAAGCCAATCACATGTTCTCCTTGCCTGGTGATATCTAAGTATTGTTCTGGCTTCTCTCTGTCCATTGTACAATGACTTTAGCACTATCATCATTACAGTCACTGTGGACCCAGAGAGTTTTTTTTTTAGGACAGAAATTGAAGCTCTATTTTCTCACTTGTGCAACATCAGAGTACACAGTGCATGAAGAAATGTGAGGTTTTTCATCCTGACATTCTGCAGGCTGCTTAGCAACTGTGTTGGAGGAAGAGGAAGGAACTCCCAACCTATGGAAAGGAATGAGTGAAGTGCTTCCCTCCCGTCCGCTCCAGATGCAGGCTGAAGGACAGTCTATTGAAACAAAGTTCACGCTCTGATTTCCTTTAAAACTGGTTGGTTTAGATTGACTAAGGTCAATATATGATGTTTCCTCTCTTTACTGCTGTAAATGTCACAGACGTTGTAGCAGGTTACATGCTGAAGTGGGTAGCGTGCCAGTTTAATCTTTTCCATCCTGAGTTATTCTTTGGTGTATTTGCAACAGAGGGGCACCCTTAGCAGCTCACTTAACTTTATCAGGGGAGAAACTGCTGACTCAACACCATCATGCAACTCTTTATGGTAGATTAATTTATTTCATATATAGCCTAGGTTAAGTTTCAGGAAATGCTGACAGTCTCTTTTAACTGCTTCAGAATTGATTTCAAACCTTGTTGAATTACCAGTATTCTGTAGCATACCGAGTTTGCTTTGCTTTTGAGTAAATTTTAAAAATATCAGCATTCTGTCTCCAAATATGCCTTTTTAACTTTAGATATACACAGTTCAAATGGGAGGGTTTGCATACAGAAAGCTAGGGAGGAGGTGATTTGTCACTCTTGATGGATGACTCTCTCTCCCAGGCCTATTCAGCATTTATCTGTGTAGGGCTGAATCAATGACGAGTCTGACTGTAATCTGCTGAAAGTTGTAATTAGGAAAATTAAGTAATGATTCTTGTCAAGGCTGACAAGTTGATATATTTCAGTGTCAGAACTCTGATTTGCCAACCAAGCAGCTCTCTTCCTTAACCCACACCAAGAAGCTGCTGGGGTTTGGTTGGGTTTTTTCCCTTTTTTTTTTTAGTTTGGATTGTTTTGGAGTTTTCTTTGATAAATTATCAGGAAAAAAGTTGGAGCAGTTTAGAAATTCGCAATTTCCATTTTTGTCAATGCAGATTCTGCCATTTAGAACTGTAACAACCTGAGCCTTGCCCTGGAGCATTTGGTCCTGCATGTCACAGTAGGTGTTAAGTCATCTATATTTAAAGTACTGCCCACTTTGAAAATGTGTTTATTCATGTCATTTTCAAATTGATAGAAGTTTTCCTCATCATAATACATAAATCCTCCTGCTCTCCACCCACTGCTCTCCCAATAGCTGTGAACTTAGATACATTAGCTAATTTGTGTGATATGTTTTTATAAATGAAAAGCCTGAGTTATTTTGGCAGCTGGCAGGTTCTGTACCCTTTACTGGCACCTTTCAAATGACACTGGTTTGAAGAACAGCAGTGTCAAAGAGTGGCATTCATATCATTGCATGGAAACATAAATCTATTAGGTTTTCTCAGATTATTTTTTCCCCTCATTTTTAATGATTATACTGTCCCTGAGGTTTTGTCCTTCACAGCTTGGTTTTTCTTTCTGCTTTTAACCTGCAGTGTATTCAAAATGCTGAATCTTTATGACATGAAGATAATTTCCTTAGCAACAGACAGTGTTGTCTGTAACACAGGCTTGTGATTTTAACTATAGGATACAGCCTAGGGCTGGGTTTGCTGGGTTGCAGAGGTCTATGTCTAGGTAAGTATGCACTTTCTCTCCTGCTGTGCCTAACTTCTTAGCTGCAGCAGACATCCTCTTACTAGAGTGCTAGGTGATGAAGAGTGATTTAAAAAGAACAGAGAGTTTTGAAAGAAGATACTAGGTCAGAGGATAAAAGTAATTTCTCTGATTTTTTGATGGAAGAAAGTATTCTGAAGAGTTGACAAGATTTATACTTCATTATTCTTCTCTAATCAGACAAGAATCAAAAGCCTCTTACCAAGTTACCAAGTTCAGGCTAGTTTGCCATGTAATTTTTTCCCCCATTATTTTCTTTGCTGTCTGAATTCAGTAGCTACACAAACCTAAGTTTGTATTTGACTCTTCTGGAATCCTGTGATACTTGAATGCTCCTTGAGGTGCAATGCAACAACTGACACCCAAAATACGCTCTTTGAGTCAAAAGAATTGCAACACTGTTCAGTAAAACTACGTATTTAATGGTTTAATTGCATATCATCCTCCCATTCTCACATGTTTCTGGTGGTAGGATAGAGATAGAGGACACCTTAGAGATACCTTCCAGACATACTCCTCCCTGAAGGCTGGTTATTTCTCAAAGTATGCAAGGGGTGTATGTGACTGCTGTTATCTGTAATGTCTGCCAGCAGAAAACTGGGGAGTCCCTGTGAAAGAAGCTAAAAGTTTGCACTTTGAGATGCTTCTGAGCAACTTTAAAAATTGCTGCTTTTGACCCTAGTGATCTCAAAGAATAATTAAAGAAACTGGCAAGCCACTAAGAACAGGTGAATCTGATTGCTGGCTTTGGGTTCTCAGAACAACACGGCAATATCAGTGAACCTCTGACTATTGGAGATTAATGCAGAAGCCACTTGAACACTACAGTCATAAACTTCCAAGATGATATGCAACATTGATCTTACATTACTGTATATTGAATTACTGCTAAATTCAATGTGTAATTAAAGCACAGGGAGAATCAAAATAAGAGGAAAGAAGTGGGGGGGCTGGGGATTTTTTAAATTACATTAATTGCATTAGTCTTACATCTTTTACAAGTGTCTGTGGAGTTGAGGTTCATAGTTCTCAAATGTTAATAGCATTGTCATTTATCAAATCAACTACAAGGTATCTGCCCATAAAGTGCAGAGCAGAGTTAGCTGATAAATGGAAGATTTTGTTTGGACCAACCTAGATGCATTGTGCTGCTGTTATGGAGGAGGCTCTGAGGCCAGAAGACATTGTTTAGACATGCATGCCTAACCCATATGGTACAAAATTGCATCATCTAAGCCAGGAGATTATAGAAAATTACTGGGGGATAAATGACACTGCCACTTTAATGTATCGTTTTTAGTAGCTGTGATGAAATCCGTTTTGAAAAGAGCAGTTGCAGTGATAATTACGCCATGTGAGCACAGCTCAAATGCATTCTATCTCCTCAAAAGAAAAAAAAAATAGCAAAGCAATCCATCAATTGGTATAAAGATTTTATGTCCCTCTGTGTAACAGCCAGACTGCTCAAGGACTTGCAGGGTTGTCCTGTCTGAGACTGCCAGTGGGGCATGCATAGGAGAGGAGTGGCATCAAGCTCTTGGTTTCTGGAATATTTCAACAAAAACAGCCTCTGGCAGAGTGACCGCCTGTATAGAGTTCCATCTTTGTCGAAGCTACGAAGAGCTTCATTTCGAATGCTTCTGAGGGTGCAGGAGCTGTTCCTTGTCATCTTTGATCTAGGGATTCTGGTATTTGGAGTTTTGTCATTTCCCAGAGGAAAGAATCTTGACGCTTAAGTATGTCTTGAATGGAGTGCAGCAGCCTCCTCATATGTTAATTGAGCGTTGTGTCTGCCAAGGGAGACTGGCAAAAGGTGACAAAACAATGATGTAAGTAGTGGTGTGATATTGTGTCCAATAAATGCAGAAGGAAAAAAACCCCTCCTTCGTGTGTACCAAGTGTATTCAATTGATGCCTTGAGAATTGTTCTGGTTGCATTGGTATTTTGTGACAGAATGCATGGTTTTTCTGCTTGACAGCTAAAATATCACCATTCTATACAAATGCCTTTTTTTCATGTTTCTGAAAATGAGGAATTATTTTTAAATTGTTTTTATAGTCTCCATAGTGTTCAATGAGAATCTACTGAATTAATTGTCAAGCATCACATATAAGAAATTTGAAAATCAGCATTTGTATTGCTATGATCTGTGTTTTTGTTTTAGATTTGCAGATTTTATCAGGGGCATGCTGAAGTTTATACTGCTGCTGCTTTTATCTGGAGCCACATTAGCATCAACCTGGTTTACTCTCACGTGTCTGTCTAGTGTCACTCATCTGCCTTTAACCACAGGTATGACAGTGATTTGAATTCCTATTATTTCTAATTGGTATTACAGGCAAATCTTTACCTTTAAAGATACCTTTAGTATCTTTAGTATATACTTTTAGTATCTTTAGTAATAGACTAATTTCACCAAGACAAAGCAAAAAAGATTTAGACAACCTGTATGAGTCTGAAGTATTTTTACCAGTTTTGAACACCTTCATAAAAACCCTAAAAACTAACAAACCCACATAATAAGAACGCTCAATATGCACTCCGGATAGATTTTCAGACTGAATATTTTTCTATTTTGAGTGTTTTAGAGTAACAGAGGTGAGAAATAAACGAAGATAAATTGAAATGAATGGGAGTAGTCTTGCCTAGAAGAAACAGTGACATATCTGGAAATTTATTGGGAGCCTGTAGTGCAGTTCAAACCAAGCTGACCCATAGTATTTTCAGTCATAGTATTTTCAATCATCAGTTTTCAGTCATCACTGTCATCTTTTACACACCTGCATGCAGGATCAGGGAACTTTTCCAACCCCAAATTAACTCAGCCTCTGCATTAAAAAAGGCAGAGTTAAAAACAAGCTATTGGCAGGAGTGAGGGAAGAGCTCAAAAGTCTACTCGGGCTGCCAGTGTGCTGTACCCTTAGTTGCAAATTAGCACTGCTTGGTTCTCAAAAATCTGTCCTTGATGTTTGCACCAAAGGACTGATCCACCTGTGATTCCAAGACGTTTAACAGAGTAGTGAGTTACAACAAAAAACGGAATTCTGTAAATCCATTTTAAATAAAGTGCCATCTTTATTATAGGCAAGTTTATGTGTTATTGGAGAAATTAAAAATGGGTGTTTTTTTCCCCCCATTTTTAGTGCAGAGTTTGGTGTGGAGAGTAGTATGTAACAATTTGAGTTTCAATAAATGTCCTTGGTACATTCATTGCCTATGTCACAACTAAAGTGGGTACAGCAAATTGAAATATATGATCAATTCAGGAAGACGACCATCTGGATGGATAGGACACATTTGTGATATATCTTGACATTTCAACTTTTTAAATAAAAATTCTGCTTAAATAAAATGTGGTTTAATCGATAAATCAAATTCTGTGGAGACAGTTGTCATAACAAATGACTACACTTTTCCATCAAATCTAAATTAAATGCAGTAAAAGCTGATTTCTTCTGCTTGCCTACTTCATCCCACAAGCCTCCAGTAATGTAACATTTTACAGTAACTGCAACCTCTGAATTGATGCAACAAGCCAAATACATAAATATCCCTTCAAGTTTATACATAAGAACAACGTGGGGAGGTTTCAAGACGTGAAAGTCAATACGTATATACTCATCAGTGCTTTAAAACAGCACTGGTGGAGCTCTGTCTCTGATTTTGTTTTTTATAAAGAACTCAGCATGAAACATACATTCTAGCGGAATTCTTACTTGGTTATAGCATGTAGGTGCAATATGGTAGGGTTTTTTTTTTTCAAAGTGATCTACTATCAGGGCATACAAGTATGTAAAGCATTTGGGGTTTGATATAAAGTATGCAATACGAGCATACCTTGATAAAAATCTAGGGTTTGGGTTGTTCTTTTCATATTGATCCAGGTTTTTTTAAAATGGATGATTCCTTAAGTGAGTTGTGATATTTTGGTTGTCTGCCTGTGCTGTTCTTATGTATATCACTGTAAATGTTGAACCCTTTTCTATGAAACACAAGCTTGTTTTGAATAAAAATGCCAGCAGTATGGTGCATTCCTCAAAAAAAGGCCAACTAAAGCATCAGGACCTAATGTGCAGATATCTTTTTTCTTCTGTGATATAATGTTCAAACTTCACAAATAGGCGGGGGCACGATTCGTATCTCCCTTTTCTCATTAAAGTTCACAGAAAATAGATGTAATGTGCCTGTTCAATTTAGGTCCTTGTACACAGAAAAGCAGTGGTATGTCTTTATGAAATATGCTGTTATGGATGAAAACACACAAGCTATTTAGGCTAATTTATAGGACTTCATGCTAGATTATTCCTCAATGTAATGATGCAATATGATGATGACCTCTGCATTCCATGGTAATTGAGAGAAACGGTACATTTGAATTGATTTCGATGAACCACTTTTTTTTTTCTTTAATTAAAAGTTTAAGAAGTAGAACCTATCAGACTATAAATGTAGGAGGTCGAGTGCAGGTTGTTGGCTGGCAGCTTTGAAAAGTGATTTGAGGTAGAAGATTAAGGTGGAAGTTGCTCTGCATACTCAGTGGACCAATGTTGGCTGTGGATTTCCAGGTAGCTACCATGTGTGTGTTTTGGTAGAGCTGTAAAAGCCAGCATTGTAGGATTTTTTTTCTGTTTTGGGTTGCTTGGTTTTTTTTTTTTTGTCTTTTATTTTTTTTAAGGGGTTCATACAATGCTTTGTATCCCGAAGCTACTTTCAGGCATCACTGAAAACTTGCTGCTATGCAGGGATCACTGAGTTATTGATTCTGCCACATCTTCCTATCTGGTGGTAAAGACCACAAATATTTGGCTTGGTGGTGCTACAGAGCCAGTGATGGATCTGTCTACCCTTTCAGTCTTACTCAACTGCTGAGGCAGGGCAAACTGATTTCAAATACGAATGTTAGCGGAATTTGTGGGTACATTTGATCACGCAAGGAAGTTTTCACCTACAGTCCCTCCATTTTGTTAGGGGTTTCCCCCTTGTCTCTTGCCCTGCCTGCAATGAGGTTCTCTTCAGCAAGTCAGATGTTGCCCTACATAGCCATTTTATCATTGTCTTCTTCAGCAATGCCTGCAAACTGATAAAATATCCACGTGGCCTATTGGGCTGCTGGCCCAGCTAAAAGAGAGCTCTTCATGGCACAGGACAGTCCTTTTGATGAGGGTGCAAGCACCTTATGAGAGTCTTTGTAGTGGTCAAGCGGTTTATTTAGGCTTCACTCTAGAGATGAAGGTTTGTTAGAGAACAGCATCATCTGCTTCACCTTACCTGGCAACCGCTTAATCCATGAATAAAGTTTGCATCTGTACGTGGACCTTGAAAGTGGTTTTCTGGCAAAACCAGTCTTGCCCTTTATCATGTGGACCTTGTGTGGCACACATCCATCCCCTCTTCTGAAAACCCCCTGCCTGTCTCTCACCTGGTCTCAGGTGGGAATGTTTACAGGCAGCAAGGCTTCTGAAACACTCAAATTATGAGAGAGTTTATTCACCTTAAAGGAGAGGGAATAAAAGGATTGTCTTTAAAATACAACCAACCAACCTCTCTTTTAATCAGTATTCTTTGTAGCAGTTGTAGTAATGTCTGGATTAAATATTGGAGGAGGAATCGTATTTGAAAAAATGGTCAGAGCAAAGTGTTTTTTTCCTGCACTTGTTTGTGTAATATTCTCCTAATGCCCTGTAAATAGGCACAACATCATCTAAAGACACAGCCTACAAAATTGAATTACTTAAAATGGGAACCTTCAGTGGAGTTATTAAAAACCAATGACTGCTCTGTGTTTTCTTTAAATTATACTGTTTAGCATTGTTTGTACTGTGTAATGCCTACATCGCTTTGCATTATCATAATGTGCTCCATTTTTCCTCCTGCCACAAAAGAAGAGAAGTTTTCTGTCACTTCCTAACTTTTTAATATACCTCCAAAAGATTTTATAGAAAGTGGTTTTGGAGTCATGTGTATGAACTACCGTTCAACTGCTAGCGTGGAAAGAAAAAAAGAAAGCCAGGCAGTAATGATATATTGCTATCACAGCTACTGTATCATCTGCCTAAAACACCTCTCATCAGTTAATCACGGCTCTTAAACACCCTTGATTCTGCAATTGGTTTACGTTTTAAGCAAGCTTGAATTTTCTTTTAAGAAATTTTAATTTTAATGTATATTTGCATTTTCCAGCAAGTTTCAAAGACAATTTTATGTACACATTGAGCATTAAAATAGTTTCCTCCATTGAATTTGAAATGCAGCTGCTGATCTGTTTCTCTGTGCCAAGTCCATTGTTAGTTTGCTTTGTATTGAACTTCATTATGTGAATTCATGTACAATGCGATACTCTGACCCAAAATAATTGTGTAAGGCATTGTAATGCCAGTTTCAGTATCTCGCAGCTTTGTATTGCTGGTAGCATCTCTGGATACATATACTAGCATTTTCCAGAAATTGATATGCAATGCTAGTTGCTTGCAGCTCAGAGTCAATGTTTTTAACATAGCGTATCTAGAATATTCTTATATTTATGAGCACATTCAGAGGAATTTTGCTTTACAAAATCTTTGCTGGTGTGGCATGGCAGATACTCTGAATATGATGGCAACTCCAAGAGGTGATGACTATATTTAGGTTAAGCAGCCTACACTTTGAATGTTCAACACATTGAATGTTATAAACATATCTGTCTCCATGTCCTGATCTACAAAGATGAAAGATGAAAAAGATGTTAATTATTTAATTGTAATTTTATACTCTAATTACTTTACTATAAGTAAGGTGCACTTCATAAATTTAAGGCAGGAGTACCCAAAGAATAAAAAAATGTCATGAAAGCTTCTTTTCTAGCTTCAGCATTAACCTGCTTATGGCTGGGGGCAAATCGTATGCAACACCTCTACTGTGCTTTTCCCAATAAGAAGATGGGAATAATGACCTTTGTCTTTTTGAAGGCTTCTGTAAATCTACAGAGAGAAGAGTGCTTAAAGAACTAATTTAAGGGGCTTTATATAAAAGCAGTTAAAAGCCTCAGTGTTAAATAGTGTATATTGCTTAACATGCAGGAGAAGCATTTCAGAGATGAGTATCTATAAATCTGGCCACTATAAATATCCACTAATAGCGAGCCTCAAATACAGCCCCCTCCCCACCTTTTGTTTATTTTGTTGTGGGGGTGGGGTTTTTTTACTTTTAAGAGGCTCACTGGGTAATTTCTTCATTTTTTAATTATCTGAAGCAGATACGCTGCTTTCAAAGCAAGTTCTACTTCCTTTTCTCTTGGGAAGTACATAGAACATATCCAATTTGATCAGATTTTTGGTAACTTTTATAATCATATCATGAGATAAGGATTTGATTGGTGCATGCTGGAATGGAAGTCCAGGTAATGAAACACAGTGATGTTATAAACATGCACTAGAGGGACATCCTCCTTCTAATGTGTTTTTTGTTCCTGTAAATGAATTACAGTAAAATTACTCTTTTACCTTGAGACGAGTCACATTTCTTATGGTAAAATTAAGGGGGACTTTTTCCATGATTATTTTTTTCATGGCCGGTAGCAAGAATTAAATTACAGGGAAGTTTATTCATTTAGCAGACTTCAGAAGTTTTGGTAGGAGCCAACTCTGAATTGTTCAAATCATTCATGGGGATACTAAAGTACTAAATTCAACATCCACATTAGGCAGCATCCTTTCATTTTGACATTTGGGATACTCTTGTAAAGGGCAATAACAAAGTGCCCTAGATCTCTGTAGGGTTTGCTTTAAAGTGTGTGCTGCACCCAAGAGAACATACTCAGTTACTTTCCTGTTTATCCAAGAGAAATTCGTATGAGTTTTGGCTAAGATTGTCTGAGAAGAGAACTGTTACAAAATGTACATAGTTCAAGAGTTCCTGGCAGGGAATTTTGGAAGAAGAAACCATACCACCTGCTTCCACTTGATACTGCTCTAGTGTATCTGTGTTTCCTTTGTAAATTTGTCTTCAAAATGCATTTCTTTTCCCCTAAAGAAATGGTAGTATTTTATATTCTTTGTTAAAAATTGGCCAAGATGTATATGCCAAGATAAGAACTATTTACATCAGTAGAAGCCTTTCCATTAGTTTCGTTTGGGTTTGGATTGGGCTCTGTAATTATACATGGCATTATTTAAGTGTAAATAGTGATGGCATAATTTAAGAGTAAATTGCTAAACACACTGCAGAACATGACATGATGAAGCCTAGCTTGAGCTTCCTGCTGCATCAGCTCCAGGCCAATTCTCTGAAGCAGCTGTGCTTCAGATGGGTGTTCTGCCTTTCCTGATCTTTTTGCAGTGGCCAACCTGAGAAATAACTGCTGAATTCACAAAAAGATCTTTTAAAATGACATTAATTAAAGTAGCTTAAAGAAATCTATTCCAGTTTCATTATTTATTGATGTTCACAGCTGTCACTAGCTTGGGTAGACAACTTTGTGCATCGCTTATAGGCAGTTAATTCCTTTTCCTTAGGAAAAGGCATTTGTTATTTCTTTAGTACTAATAGGATGACATGCTTTCCCTGTGTATGCTTATCCAAGCTAGCTGTTTGTCCTTGTTAAGCTTTAGGACGTAATGTTAGCTTCTTGGTGAATCATCTCTTTTGTATCCTTATATTCATTTTCAATGACTGTCATCAAGATTGTCTTAATTGAAAAAACATTTGCTGTAATATTAGCAGCTGTTCTGCCAAAATATAAAATTATGGTAATTGTTTGTGTTCATTCAGTGCAAGGTCACTGTGATAGAAAGTAAATGGTCTCTTTTAATAGGTGACGTTCTCCCTGCTACGGTACCTTGTTGTCCCTTAGCTGAAATACAAGGTGTGCTATTTAGTGTGTGAAATAAAAGACAAAACCCACTTCTGAGCTTATTAGACTGCTTCCTGTAACTGCATATCTTTGACTCTCTGTCGAGTTGGATTACTATCACACACACCCATTTAAGGGTATATATCTCCTTTGAGAGCTGCTTTTTGTGGTTTACCAGCTAAACAATGTCACTTCCATTAGATCTCAGAACTCAAATTGGCATCTACCTGATGTTATAATCTGTCTGTCTTTGTACCTGACATTTCTTCATAATAGTCTCCAAATATGTGCCTACATATGGGCATATTGTTTTCTAAGTGTTACTTGTGGCCTCAGCTGAGGTGCTGTCATTTAGGTTCAGTTGTCAGTTTCTGGCAAGCAGACAAGGCAGGTAATACTTTGGACAGAACCAGAATGTAGCATTAATGCTGCTTTACTCATGGGAGTGTGGAATTGTGAGCTATGTGCTGGTGGGTGGATTTGCCTGACTGAAGATGTTGTGACAAGGAAATGCAAGAGGGTAATTTCTGAAGTACAGGTATTGCACTTGTGTGCTTCTGGTCTAGTCTTCTTAATACATTTCAGTAAGTGGTGAGTGATGATGTAATTCAACCAGTGTATTTTAAACAATCAGATTTATTTTGAATGCTTCTCTTTATGTTATGGAAACCTACTGCACTGACTAAAACACGTCTTTTAAATGGCTGTTAATGTAGATGAGTATTTTTGCCTTCTTCTCAAGTGAATCGAAATTTCTGGAAATTCTGCATCTAGACATCATTTCTACTCAGAGGTATGTGATTCCTCTTTCCTGGCTCTTGCTGTTTATGGAAGGGGTTTCAGTTTTCCTGCAGAGGTACTGCCTCTACAGCTTTCAATATGCAGCTTCACTTTTGATGGTGCCATTGTGGCTTTCAGCAGTTTTACAACTATTTCCTCTGTTTGATTTTCTGATTCAGAGTTACATACAGCTGGCTACCATCTTCTTTTCTTTGGGTACAGTTCCAAAAAGGTTCTCTCTAAGTTACGTCTACAGATGTCTTCAATTATGTAACGAGGGGCAGATGCTCAATTGTCTTAAGAGAGACTTATATTTCATTTCCATGTTGGTTTCTCAAGCCAACACAATTTCAAACAGTTGAATATATTTGGGTTTGTTGGCTACACCTGATAGTAGTTAGAGGTCTTTAGAGCAATATGCAGTAGGATTTGAGATAAACGGAAGTTCACAGAACAGGTAATGAAATTTTAAATACTAGTGGGGACTTGCAGCAAAAGTCTTTGGATCTTGCAACTCGGGAATCAGTTGTTCAGTGTTAGCTAGTGCCTATTAGGAAGAACATCCTAAATACTGGTTTGGGATTTTTTTCTTCCGCTCTGATCACTCTTGAACATACCTTGCATCAGTTTCTTTTACTTTCATTCTGCAGTTTATAATAACAGAATTTGAGAAATGGAAAAGTAACCACAGTTTGTTCATCCTTTTTTTTTTTTCTTAACAACTGGGAACACTCTGGTATATTAAAAAGAAATGTGGGCCAACTGTGTCTCCTGAACGTGTGCCGTCTGTGTCATCTTTCTGGCTGGGACTTATGTCTTCTTTTCCCTGTCCAGGCAAATTCTCTGTAGAGAAAGAAATATGTCTTTGTGCCTTGGAAGCAAACTACATCAAATGGAGGATCTGATAGACAGCTTTTTCTGTTTCGTAATGCCTTCATCTCTTTTTCCATAATTCTTCGCGTTTAAAGAAGCAATGACTTCATTTTTTTAAGCTGGAAGTGTCCTTCTTCCTAGCTTTCTTAGTTGAAAGCTTGAGCAATGCATAACAAGATGAAGCCAAACGGTTGAAGTTCTCCCCTTTTTCAAGACAGAACAATGTAAATTAAACTGAAAATGCAGTTTCTATTTTATATAAACATATCTATATATATAAAAGAATTTTCTAATTAATTTGTATTATACTGCAGTGAAAAAATGCTTTAAATAATTTCCCTATGATAGGTAACACTTTTGTATCTGGAAAATTTTCTTTATGCTTTCTTGTCATTTTGGTAGAAACTTGAGAAATTACTCCAAACTTTTCTGGCTTTTCCAAGTCTTCCAATTGTTTTCATACACTTTTTACTTGATCAGTAAGCTCTGTTTGTTGAGGTTGCGGGTCTGAAACATATCCCTTCCCAAGACAGCACTCAGCAGACTCACATTTCTAAACAGGTATGAAAATCTTCTCAAGTTGTGGGACGTAGTTTTTTTGTTTGGGGTTTTTTTGAAGGATTTGGAGTATTTTTAGAAATAGGCATATTGGGCACCTATACCTAATATATTGAGCAATGTAAAGTATTTGGCAGTGTCAGAAACTGTAGAACAAAATGTGAGGCTAATGAAATACATTTATTATTTTGTTGATTGATTCAACAAAAAGTATGTGTTGTACAGCAGTGAATCATCTGTATTACCAAGTATGTCCTGTTTCTGACAGCGGTGGGTGCTTTTCTTATTCTTTTGAAGCCAGAGGGGATTTGCTATGTTGCAGTTCAGGCCATGCTGAATACTAATGTCTTGATATCTGGTAGATCATTAGTATTAATTTGTAAAAGGGAAGCAAAATGAGTTTTGATCTTTTAGAGCTCAGTCAGAAGGTTAATCCATGTCCATTTCCAATTTGGTGCATTAATTGGTCTCTGTTCTAACTGTATCTAGTATAATAGTTTTTGGTCACTTTGTATTCATAATTTTGTGTTTGGTTTATTTATGAGTGAATTCCAAATCACTGAATGTGTCTTCATAGAGTATGTTTAAATAAAACCAGTCGGTATTTTTTATTTTATTTTCCAAATTAATGTATACATTCTGCCTAGAAGTAGTGGGATGTGGTGTGATTTATGATACACAGAGGATAAAAATGCGTTTTTCAGTTGCTCAAGTATTTCTGTTCTTGGCAGCACTGAATAGGGGGGAAAATGCCAGTGTGAAATTAATAGCTGTTTTTGTTTCTTTCATAGCTACACTGTATACATCCTGCATTTTGTTGGGTATATTCCTCAACAGCAGCGTACCGATATTCTTTGAGCTCTTTGTGGAGACAGTCTATCCTGTTCCAGAAGGAATTACCTGCGGAGTTGTCACCTTTTTGAGTAATGTGTTTATGGGAGTGCTTTTGTTTTTCCTCACATTTTACCATACAGGTAAGAAATATAAGCTACTTAGAAAATATAATTCTCCAGGAAGGCATACCCTTGTTAGGAAGGGAGGATTTGCATATAAAATTCCTGTTAATAAACAAATGTTTGAATCCCCCTATGTAAACCCAGGGAAGAACTTTGTTTTCTGTATGCATGCTAATAATAATGAAATGCATTAATCCAAGATGTATACAGGTACATTCTGTATAGCCAGAAACCATCAAGACATACTCTGTCATCATGTTTTTAGAATTACTCAGGTAATGTGTCCACTGATCACAGTATCACAGTAATGATGAGTAATGATGAGGCTGGAAAAGACCTTAAAAGATCATCCAGTCCAACCTAAAAACAACCAAGTACACCTAACATCTAACATCTAGATCATGCCA
>VZRI01010772.1:187981-244911 GCA_013397515.1 Upupa epops | reverse complement strand
CTAGATGCGACACCATTTACCACCACTCTCTGGGCTTGTCTGTCCAACCAGTTCCTGACCCAGCATAGAATATTCCTGTCAAAGCCCCTTGCTGCCATCTTAGCCAGGAGTGTATCATGGGCAAATGTGTTGAATACTTTACAGAAATCCAGGTACACTACATCCACAGCCTTCCTCTCATCAACCAGTCAAGTTACTTGATAGTAAACAGAGATCAGGTTAGTCATGCAAGACCTACCCCGCCTAAACCCATGTTGACTGGACTTAATCTCTTGGTCTTCACACAGTTGTTGCATGATAGCACTCAGCACTAACCATTCCATAACCTTGCCCAGAACTCTGCAAATTGTGACTTTTTAAACAATATTGCAACTGCATCTACCTTTTAAGGTGGTCTAACCAAGAAAAGACTGGCAAATCTCAGAATAAATTCTACTTGAAAATATGAAGGTTGCAGTCTGGGGTGAATAATCAGTACGGTTTGTATGTGTTTCTGCCATGGAATCACAAGTAGGCTTAACAACTCCATTCCAAATTGTGGTCTAAGAACACAAATTGAGGAATTGTTTTGGTTTGTTTTGATACTGACATTGAACTGCATCATTGTAAAATCTGAAATCCTTCGCTGCTAGCCTCAGGTGCTGTGATATTTAGATTTTACATTTTAAAGAATGCTTTTATGATTAATATTAATTGGTGTGAAATGTGTTCACAAATACTGTTGTTTCTAACACTTACACCTGAGCTGAAGAGCACTAACCGAGATTTTTTTCAGCGTTTTTCAGAATAGCATCCAGTGTTTGGAATTAATTAGCAATTGAGGATGGCAATGCATTGTTTCACTTCTGACTGAAGAATTATGATGAAATGAACTAATTCCTGCATAAACAGGATATTTGGGACATTTTTTATCTCTGATATTTCTTTCCCTAGCAGGTGTTTATAAATGCTAGTAAGCATTAACCTGAAATTAGTATGTTCAAACACCTGAAATACTTTCCCTATTTCTTTAAAGCAAAAATTAAAAAAAACTACTTTGTGAAGAAAAAAAGAAAGTAATTTATGCTTAGGATGATCCATTCTCTGTGACACAGAATGCAATCAAAACCATCAAATCACAAATAATCAAAAGGACAAGAGCACATGTGAGCACTGTGTTGATCACTGCCAGTGGGGGCAATTGGCTTCTTTGATTAAAAAGTCCTTCTGAAAGTAGATAACGATTGTAAACATTCGTCTTTCTTTTGATTCAAATACATTCTCTTATGGCATTTAAGCAACTTATATATAAACCAGAACTCAAATTCCTCTTGCTCCCTTGGTCTTGCTTTTTAGGCCAAGTAATCTTTCAGTAGTTTCAATTCTGATTTCTCTCTTTTCCTACTCATATTCTGATTCTGTAAAGGTTCTGAAAGAGCCAAGCCCTGGAAACTTTCCAGTGCACTGAAGATTTTGGTGCTGCTAGCATGGCTAAGATGTAAATCTTTCCAAGGCTCAGGCTCCCTGCCTGTGCTGTGCCTCGAGACTCAAAGCCACAGCTGCTGGATGTGGTCTCCTTCACCTTTTCTGTAGAGACTTCTAAAGGGAAAACAAAAGCAAGTTGACCTTTAGCTTCATGCAATTCAATGTGTTGGTGTGCATCGCCAGGGCTCTCACAAATTCCACATTGCAAAAGACAGGAAGAATTCACAACCTAGATGTTGATCTTTTAGGATAGCGATGTTAAATTTTGTTCAATCCAATTAAACAAGAGTCTTGTAAAATAAGGAAACAATAGCAAACCATTTGCCTGTTGACTTCTGATGTCACATAATGCGGTCTTCTCCAAGCCTAGGAAAATTATAGAAAGTTTTCAATAACATTACTGCCTAAACAAATCTGCAAGGGATTTTGGTGGATGGAGAGTGTTTTTGAAAGTTGTTGGTGTTGGAAAGGTTGGATTTTAGGCTTCCTGATTTTTTTCTTTTGCATTGTGTAATATAAATTGTTTTTTTTTTCTTTTAGAAATAGAAGTCACAGACTTAAGAAAGTAACAAGGCTAAAGTCTTGGCTTTGATTAACTCAGACCTTGAGGGAGAGTTTAGATTCTGTAAAAACAATAATAGTAATAATAAAAGAAAGTTAAGAAAGAAATAGTCTCCACCATCTCCAATACAATCAATGATTCTTCAGTAAAAAGAAGGAAATTGTGGTTTACTTGCTTTTTAAAAAACCCCTGAATAAATCTGCTAATTAGTAGTCATGACAATAGGATTTCTTGAATGTGGAACACAGGCTTTTAAGAGCAGTACATTATGTCTAACAGCTAAGAAGATGTTTCTGAGAAGCTGTTTGTGCAACTGGTTTTAAATTGAATTGATTGTTCTATTCACAAGCTTCTTCTGAGGAATTGGTTTTCCTTCCTTATGCCATGTAACAGGTTTGATTCAAAATCAAGTCCCCCAGCTTCTTAATGCTTTTAATTTGGTCTAGTTTTCAATCCATACAAATCAAAGAACCAATGAGTAGAGTCTTCAGAAGTGGTTTATTCTTCATTAGCACAATAGGTTCTGTTTTTCCTTCATTCTTTTCATTGACAGGCTGAATAAGAAGATTTACATTAGCTGATTATCAGCTGGAGTCACGGGTCTCACAGACCATGCTAACCAGCTATGAATCAAGGCCTGTCAGGATTTTTTTTTAGATCACAACAATTTCCTTCAACCATCAGTCAACATTTTGGGCACTTTGAAAGCAGAACCTTTTTGGTAACTTTGAGATTGGGTCTGTTTTCTGCTTTACAGAGTTTTCCTGGTTCAACTGGTGCCTGCCAGGATCGTGTCTGCTCAGCCTGCTCCTCATCTTGTGCTTCCGAGAGTCCTATGACAGACTCTATCTCGATGTCGTCGTCTCTGTGTGATAACGTCGGACTGGTGAGGGGCTGGAAGAGACTGGAATTCAGCTTCGCAGTCTGCAAGGGATTTGCACAGCTGAATGGTGGAAAAACAAAGAAATTACAAGACTTAATTTTGGCTTTATTACAGGGTGAGGGACAGTCTGTTCTTACATTCAAGACCACCTTGGTTTGCATTAAACATGGAACTTGAGATGATGCTGAAATTCACGAAGAGAATATATCTGATGTACAGGTCCCAGTGTCAGAACCAGGGCTCTCTATTTAAAAGGATGTTGATGTAGCAGTGAGGTGTACAGGTGTGGGGGTGTGTGTGGGTGTGTGTGTGTGTGTGTGTGCGCCGACTCACAGTTATACACACCAGGGTACCAGTAATCTTCAGAGTCTTCTATCAGAACAGAAACAGTGAATAATCTAAAGAAAAGAAAAAACAAAATAAAAGAAAGAAAAAGATATATTTTTTAAGATATTGCCTTTGAATTGCTAGTCATTTACATAATGAATGTCCATTAAACAGTTAAACTAAAATGATTTGATGCTTGTACACTGCATTTGCATTCTAATAAAGTGATCTCTGATATAAGACACTGGTACCAGGGTTTTTAGCCATATTAACTATCCCAAACAGTCCTTGCAGTGTTGTTAGAAGTGTTTATCATCACCCCAGGCACATGTAAACAACTTTACCAGCCATTGAACCAACCCAACTTGCACCTGCAGTTGACTCTGAAATACCACAATAGTTCTGTATCTTCTGAGTATAGAGCATCTGTGGTGTCTGAGGAGTTTACTGAAGAGTTACACATGGTAAATATTGCTGTTTTAAAGGCCACCACTACGTCACCGTCTCATCCCCTGTCTCCAGAACTGCCTTTTTTACTGTGAAGACCTGTTGGTGCCACTGAGTACTGTGGGTGTGGATGTCTGAGTCCCACTAGTTCTCTTCTGACACTCTTAAGGTGTCCATGTTTTTTAGGATTAGTTTATGATTGAGGGTGCCTCAACAATGTTATTTCTTAACCCAAGTCTTTTACGTTCACTCTTTCCTAAAAAAAAAAAATAAAGTATTTCTAATTGATGAGGTGCCCTGACAGCAAAACAACTGTGAGCTAGACAATGAGAAGTAATTAATTTGTTTTGTCACAATACGGGAAATGCAGTGCTAGCTCTTTTTATCAGTACTGTTCTGAGGTCATTCTGGCCCTTACTTGAACATAAATATTAAAAACAGTTTAAATAGTTTTTTAACTCAATTTTAAACCTGGTAATAATTTCTTAATTTTAGATTTTGGTTCAGTATCATTTACAGTGTTCCCATGTGTGTGTTCTGTGCTTTGTGGTAAGGGTGTGTGTGTGTGTGTATGTGCGTGTGTGTATTTATATCTATGTATACACAATAAAACTTATATATAGATACTTTTTATATATAAGTTCTATGAGGGTATTGTGTTTACATAGGTTTATTTTCAGTAGCTGTGTCTCTGGATGGTAGTATGTCACTGTTTGTAACCAAGCCAGTCACTGCCGTGTACGTACACTGTCTGTGACACAAGGGTTTTTTGGGGGGGTGAATGATTTTCTACTGTAGCTGTTTTATCACAGGGGGTGTGCTGCACATCTTGGAGGAGGCCAGTGCAGAGTTTTGCATCTCTAGAAGTCTGAATCAAGCGCCCGTTGCAGGCCTCTTCTCTGCTACCTTGAGGTGACAAGGACACTGTATGCTCACTCAAATAAACCCTGATCTGAGTGCTACTTTTCATACATGGATCCCTTCATTCCATCTGCTCTCCTTTTGCAGAGAGAATATCTACTAATCCCATTACCTCAGGAGCATACCTGGGCAGTAAAATAAAATGTGCTGCTCCCAGCTTTATGTTTTCAGAGCAATGGATCTATTTATTGTAGTAACAGAACATTGACTTAGCTTGTTGCCTGTATCAGTTACTAAATGGTCTTTTCTGTCTTGAAGTGGGTTCTTTGCAGAAGTAGAGCTAATGTACATTGGGATAACTAAATCAATCCAGCCAGCACGTTCAGATCTGCTGGCATCATCCGCTTATTGTTTTTCGGATGAATGGTATTAACTATCCAACTCCTTTTTTACTATGTTTTAGTGTCTGGAATAGTTTTGGTATCCAGTAGCTGCTGCTACCTATTGTCTTCTGAAACCAAGGATTGCTTGCCAAGAGTCTGATTGGAGTTGCATTGTCATGGCAGAACTGCAGGCTCGGATGTCTCTTCAGTGCTCTGCTTCTGCAATTTACTGTAGCTATATTAAGATTAAAATTGCATAGCTCAGGCACTGTCCCGAGTGACAAGAGATTTTTAATCCTTTCACTGTCCTGAAGTACTTCAGGCAGTGTTCACACTGAATATAACCTATTCTGCCTCTGTTCCAGGAAGCATCAAACAATTTAAAGTATTTGTCAGTGCTGCCAGATGCAGACTCTCCCTGCAGTTGGGGGAGACAAATGATCTTATTTTAAACCCTGCTGATTGTTTTTCTGAGTCAGTCTATATTGACCACTGCCCTCTTGAACTTTTGGTAGAGGTTCTGTTGTGGTGGGTTGACCCAGGCTGGACAACACATGCTCACCAAAGTTACTGATCAACTCCCCTCCTCAGCTGGACAGGTATGATGGTATAATTAAAGGCCCGTGGGTCAAGATAAGGACAAGGAGAGTTTTCTCTGCAATTGTCATTGTGGGCAAAACAGACTCGACTTGGGGAACTTAATTTATTGCCAGTCAAATCAGAGTAGGGTAGTGAAAGAGAAAACCAAATTGCAAAATACCTTCTCCCCATCCCTCCCTTCTGCTTGGATTTAACTTTACTCCCTAAGTATCTCCCCTGGGGGAATGGGGGTTGCAGTCAGTTCATCACACATTGTTTCTTCTGCTCCTTCTTCCTCAGCAGGAGGACTCCTCACACACTTCTCCTGGAAGACATTGTGGGGTTCATCTTACAAGAGACAGTCTTCCATTAAATTCTCCAATTCCCTCCCCCACAGGAAAGGGAACAGTTCTTTACTCCAGTTCTTCACTGTTGTAGGGTAGGTCTCTTCTATATGGTGCAGCCCTCCAGGAACAGACTGCTCCAGTGTGAGGCCCCTATGGGGTCAGAGGTCCTGTCAGCAAACCAGCTCGCGTGGGTTCCTCTCTCCACAGGTCCTGCTTGGAGTCTGCTCCCTTCTGGGCTTCTCATGGGGACACAGACTCCTTTGTGTACATCCACCTGTTCCAGCATGAGATCCTCCATGGCTGCAGGAGGATCTGCTCCACCATTAACCTCCATGGGCTGTGGGGGACAGTCTGTTTCACTGTGGTCTTTACCAGAGGCTGGAGGAGAATCTCTGGTCTTGGCATTTAAAGCACCTTCAGTGACCTTGGTGTCTGCAGATGTTCCTCTTACACATTCTCACTTGTCCCAGCTGCTGTTGTGTAGGGCTTTTCTGCTCTTTAAGAAGGGATTTAAGAATGCATCATTGTAGAGATACCACCACTGCTGCTGGTGGGCTCAGCCTCGGCTGGTGGCAGATCTGCCTGGGTTCTGGCTGGCATCAGTGCTATTGGACATGGGGAAAGTTACAGCAACTTCTCACAGAAGCCACCCATGCAGCCTCTCCACTTACCACAGCCTTGCCATGCAACCCCAACATGCTGCATCTTGAGCACCAAAACAGAGATGTTATCCAGAGCTCATTGTCATGGTAGGGCTCCTCCAGAGACCTTTGCTGGGGTTGTAGACAAAAATTAAAGACTTCAGGGAGAGCTGTAAGGAGTGCTGATACTGTTGGCAGTAGTGCAGAACCAGCTCAAACTTGTTAATATTGCTTTATTAGAGAAAGTTCCTGTTGTCTCTACCTTTTGTCAGTTACAACTGTAACTTGTCTTGTGCTGCTGCAGAGTAGCTGGCGTTGGCTTTTGCATGGCCTGTGACTTCCCAACAGAGGAGGGGCCCAGAGAAGTCACAGTATTTACTTGTCATTGTGGCCTGTAAGTTCACAGCCCTGAAGGATGTTTTTTCCCAGCAGTGCAGAGCCCCTGCACATGCCAGTGATTGTGCTCTGGTTCATATCAAAGATTCCAGGCAAGGTACTCTGGAGTGGCCTCTCTTAATAGTTCTTAATTTTTTGACTGTTATCTGTTCCTCAGTTTCTGCTTGGCTTAGTATCAGCTCAGCACTGCTGGCACTTCTTGTGAGCTGTGGAGCTGTGCTTTGCTTTCCACCTGCTAATGAGAAAGCTCAGGATTAGTAGATGCAGACCCTATTCAGAGCACTGCTTATTGCCTCTGATTGCTGTTGTTACCCATTAATTTCCTATTGATTCCTTTCTGTTCCCACAGGCCCACCTGTTCCCTTGAGCTGGAGGTATAGAGAAGAGCTTCCATGCTCCCAAGCTGATTTTGCAGGAACAGGTTGGCCAATCACATACTTAACATGCATGAAAGTAGAGGCTTTCAGAAAAACGTGCAAGCTGGAAGGGCAAACCCAAAAGATTTTTGTGTGTGTGTGAGTAGATAGTCTGTTAGGAGCAGATTATAATTCACCTGAAACTTATACTCTAAGCTTCAGTACCTAGAAAGGCCAAGATGATGGGCTGTCTGCACTTTGGATATCCAGGGTCACAGGATTCCCAAGCATCTGAGAGTTGAAATGACTGGGAGTGCGACATCTTTAATCTTGGAGCCAGTTGGAAGGCCCCTGGCTGTGTCAGGGTTTGTGCTGGTAACTCAGGGAAGCATCAGGCTGGTGAGTTGAGTAAGGGAAGGGGGATCCAGAGGGTATTTCCACACTGAAAGACTCTTTATTTGGCCAAATCCACATAAAATTTGGAGTTTTGTGGCAACAGGAAGTTGGTTCCTGGCTCGCTTTATAGTAAACTTTGCAGTAACAGGCTCTGCAGCCACTTGCTACATAAACATGCCAAATTGATTGATAGTGGCTGTTACAAGCAAGTGAAATGCTCCTTAATCTTGAGGATTGACTGAATGACAAGTTGGAATTACGCAGTTTGCATGGTGGGTAAAACTGTCCTGTATAGCAACAGGGTTTTAATTGTTCATTTCTTCTGTTGCATCACTTGCAAATATTAAGCATCTCAGGTAAAGGCATTTTTGTGGTTCATTTGTTCTGGGGTTTTTTTTCTTTTAGACTGAGTGTGAATTATTTTAATCACTTGGCAGTACCACTGTTGCACTGCTATGGTAGCAGCCGTGACTATGTGGTGTCGGTCTGATGTTAGTTCCATAGTTCTCAGTGGTGTTAAAGCTCCAGGCTTGGGCAGCCAGTGCGTGGGATGTGTGAGGAGGTGGTGGATGCTGCTTGTGCATGCACACTTGTGCAAAGGTTGATACTGACCTGGCCCAAAGGAACAAGATATCTCATCTTCCATGAGGCCCAGCATCAGGGTGGGAAGGAGAAAGAAAAGAACGTGTAGAAGAAAAAAGCCACCTTGTGGCTGCTGCCTCCCTTCTAACAGAAGGCAGCCTCTGGGCTTGCTGCTTCACGTGTCAGAGATCATAAGCGTCAGCACAGTCATCGTCCACTTCTCTGCAGCCATTGGTTCTGTGAGGAGCATTACACGTGGCACAAGAATAGCTGTTGTGCTTCCTTCAGGAGTGTCAATTCAGATGGTGGAGGATTGCCACAGAGCAGGCTGCAGCACCAATGAAGTCAGAAGATTATGTCAATCTGCTTATAATTTTTGCAGTTTGTGTTCAAGACAGATGAAACTCATAAATAGAGGAAGAAATGTAACTCATACAAAGTTTTGACAAGCAAAAACAAATATTTGCACAGATGTGCTGGCTCTTGCCTCATACTTGGGGTCACAATGTGTTCGAAGTACTCCATGCCCACCCTGAGTGCGGCCCCGCTCCTGCAGCCCTGCTGCTCCTCCTGCTGTTGCTCAACCCTCAGCAGATTTCTGCTTGGGCTGAGAGCAGCAACTGGGGCAGAGCAGAAGGGAAGTGCTGTAGCCAGGATGCCCAGAAGGTCCAATGTAGGCACTTGGGTTGTGCAGGAGGGACAGCTTCTGCAGGCCAATTTAGGCAGAGTAGGTTTTTGTGTCCTCAAGGATGAGGTTCTGACCTTCAGTTGATGTTTGACATGTGGTTTATTCTACAAAAACATCTGTGGCTGTGGCACATGGCATAGAGGCTCTGGATTTCCAAGTGCAGTAGAGAAGGCAGTTGGGATTTGGCTCTCTGCAGTAACAACTTCTCCTTCCACAGTCTCTCATCCTACCAGCTTCCCATGTGATTTCTCCACTTGTTATACCTGAACAGACCTATTCCACTCACTTTATACCTCTATGGGAAATAAACACCATGAGCAAGCCACTTTTTTCCTCATGGAATTCTTTTTTCCCCTTTAGGCTCAGGCCACTTCTCCAACCTTAGTCTACCTGTTTGTAACCAACCCCAGGTTTTGCTTTGCCAAAGGGATATGCTTTTTTGTGCGACACTGGGCTCACTTGCTCTCCCCACCTGTACTAAGGGAGGGGGACGCACTGTGCCTCACCCTCAGTAGGGGCACGTTGTGGTCAGACAACAACGTATTTTCTGGATATATTTCTTTTCTCTGCCTATGACATTCACTAGATTAAAATCTCTTTTCTCCCCTACCAAGTTTAACGTCTTCTGCTGCACATTTTAGAAACAAGTGTTTGATGAGGATTAAAAAACAGCTTTGAATTACATGACACATGTTAGCAGTTGGGGCTTTTGAACTGCATGAACGTATGGATAAGGAAGAGGGCTTTACTTGTTGGAGAGTGTCTTTGTCAACTATCCTTGACCTGAAAGACTGTTTGGTTTTACTGGAGTTTGTATACATTTTACTTTTGTAAATTTTTTAATGATTTGATAAGATTTTATTTTAGGGCAAAATCTACTTTTTGTATGCAATATTCCAGCGTGATGTAATTTTTATTTTTAAGAAAATAATGTGGAAACTACTCTATACTTGTTAACCTAACACATCCGCTGTGTCGGTTCTTTCTAAAACTGGAATCTCACCGTGAAGTGCGTGTTACTTTACGTACTGGTTGTTGCGCATTAAAGAAGTTACTCGGATGTGCTGCCTTCACTGCTCATTAATTCCACAAATCCCACAGGGTAATGATTTGTTTCTGATGTAGCGTCACTGAAAAACTGTGCAGATACTGCTATGATGTGGGGGTTGCTCAGTCCAAATGAACATAGCCCAACCCACACCACAGTAACATTTCCATCATTTTCAGGGGGGTTTTAGGGTGGGAGACTGGTCCTGCTGGGGATCCCTGCAAGGGGAGGTCTGGGGCAAAGGGGCCCTTGGCAAGCCAGGGACTGGGGCAGGGGAATGGGGCAGCCACACTTTGCCTCATCTGGGGTCATAGCTCAGGATGCTGCAAGCCAGTTGGTTTTTCTGGTTCCCACTGTTAAGGTCTCTGTTGAGGCTTTTGGAAAGGAGACCTTTGTAACACCCTTCCTTGTGTTTGCTCTGTATTTAACTGAAATGGACCAAGCCTGGGATCTCTTGATCCTGTTTGTTTTCTAGGACCAGCTTTTCAGTAACAGCCTGACTACTTACTAGGATAAGTTTAAAATAGCCTCCCATCCTATTAGCACCGGGAAGAAATCTGTCAACTCTTGTATTGTGGAGTATCTGGGCGCCGCTATTCTTAGCAACAGTCTCTTTCCAGCCTATATATGGGAGCCTAAGGCTCCTCTAATGATACCATTCCCCATCATATTTATCTTTGCAGTGTTACGGAAATCTCTGTCCTTGGGGGTATGAAAGCCGAATGTCCATCTCAGATCTGTGATGTAGTTCTGTGTATTGGTGAACCCGTAGCACAGGTTCATTCTTTGTCTGAGAGGGAGTTTCACCCAGTTCTATTGTATCTTTGCTGTTGTTTAGATCTGCTCTTTCCCTGGCATATAAATTAAACTTTCTCTGCCCATTGGCATGTCCTTGCCAGGTTCTTGTTGGTGGCTCCACCTCTGTGTGCTGCGACTCCAAGTGGGCAGACAGACCCTGTGGGAGCAGCTGGGCTGGAGGCTAGGCTGGGTGCAGGCACTCTGTGTTGTGCTAGGATGTGTCCAGATGTTGGGAAAGCGCTCCCAGAGATCTCACATCTGATGGCTGTGGGAGCAGCACAGGTGAGCATGAAGTTAGGGCCACATATAAATGGTGGGTGAAGATGTTTGAGCATCTCTGGGCCGCAGCCCAGCAACAGGAAATGCTGCAAAAAAACCCAACTCTTTAGGAGCCAAACAAGCATGGGAGCACAGACCTACAGCCATGGGCCATCCCAGAATCTCAGCATGGTCCCATGGCCACAGCATGGTTTCTGTTTGGATCTTCCTGCTTTACTCCACATCTGCAGCAGATCCGAGCTGGAGAAGCTCTAGCAATGGCACCAAGATGGCCTAGACATTTTACCTGGGCTCTGCAAGGGTTGTGCTGATGAGCATGAGTAACCATGTCCATCTTTAAGTTTACCCATCTGTGCATCTGTCCATCTGTATGACTGGCCACAGACCTCCAGTCACAGTACGCAGCTCAGGCATTAAATGGTGCTGGACAGGGGCTGCAAACCACCCCAAGGGCAGCGCATGGGGAAGTCTCACATCAGTGGGACTCTGAGGAAATGTTGGTGGTCAGTGAAATGAACCTGCCGTGTTCTGAACCTTAAGCTCCCCCCAAGGACAGGTCGACTCAACCTGTCAGGTTAATAGCAGAGCCAAGAATAGCTTCAAAATAATAACTGGACATAAAATGATAGAATCATTAGGGATAGAAGGGACCTCAAAAGACCATCTAGTCCAGTTCCCCTGCCACAGCAGGATCACCTAGACCAAGTCGCACAGGAACACATCCAAGTGGGTCTTCAACATCTCCAAAGAAGGAGACTCCACAACCCCCCTGGGCAGCCTGTCCCAATGCTCCATTACCCTCACTGTGAAGAAGTTCCTTCTGATATTTATATGGAACCTCCTCTGTTCCAGCTTGCACCCACTGCCCCTTGTCCTATCACTAGATGACATTGTTCCAGTGCAATCTCCTCTAATGGGATGATGGTCTCTACATGGCTACCAGAGGTCATAGAATCATCATGGATGGATAGGATCTTCAGGATCATCAAGTCCAGTCCTCAATCCAGCATCTCCCTAACCCCTAGAACATCACCTCAAGTGCCCTATCTACTTGTTTTTTAAACACCTTCAGGGACAGTGACTCCACCACCTCCCTAGGCAGCCTGTTCCAGTGCCCAACCACTCTCTCAGTAAAGAATTTCTTCCTAATATCCAATCTAAACCTCCCCTGATGCAAATTGAGGCTATTTCCCCTCATCCTATGTTTAGTAATTTGGGACACGAGACCACACCAGCCTTGTTATAACTACCTTTCAAGTAGCTGTAGAAAGCCTCCTCTTCTCCAGACTAAATAACCCCAGTTCCCTCAGCTGCTTCTCATAGGGCCTAATTTGCAGACAACCTCCTTGCCCTTCTTTGGTCCTGCTCCAGCACCTCAATGTCCTTCTTATATTGCTGCACCCAAAACTAGACCCAGCACTCATGGTGCAGTCTCACAAGTGCAGAGTACAGGAGCCCATCGCCTCCCTAGTCCTGCTGCTTACACTGTTCCTGGTACAGGCCAGGGTGCCATTAGCCTTCTTGGCCACCTGGGCACACTGCTGGCTCATGTTCAGCCAGCTGCCAACCAACACCCCCAGGTCCTTTTCCAGTAGGCCACTCTCTAGGTACTGTTCCCCAAGCCTGTAGTGCTGCTGGGGGCTGTTGTGACCCATCATTATGATTCTATGGGTGTGGATGTAATTTTTGTGGTTGAATTTTGGTGCTGAGAAAGCATCTGCCAGATGGAGGCAGTGTCCCTGAAGGTGTTAAAAAAATGGATAGACATGATGTTTCAGTAGCTGGTTTAGTGCTTAAGGGCTGCAGGGAAGACAGACTTTATGATCTTGAAGGTTTTTTCCAACCTCAGTGATTCTATGATTCTAAGACAGCACAGCCTCATGAAGCAATGACTGCAACTGCCACCAAAGTGCAGGAAAGACCTTGAGAGAGATTTTTTTGGAGTAGGTCTTTGTGCTGAAGCGTCACAGCTCATTCTGCCTTATACACTCACATGATCTTAAACATCTTGACTGGAGTGGCACTGAGGGTGTCTGTGCTGGTGTGCCTAAGTGGTGCCATCAGCCTGTACCTGTTAGCTGCAGATTCTCCTTGGCTGCGACAGCACCTGGCGTAGCAGAGACTGACAGGCACCCAGTGACTCTCCAGAACAGGCAGCAACATTTTTCCTCACCAGCACTAAAGAAAGGCTGGATCAGCAGAAGACAGCAGTAATTGCTGGGAGGCTTCCAAGCAGAAGCAAGGCTCTCACTCCTGGAGAGGCTGAGGTAAGTCAGCATGTAAATGGGGTACAACATTGCCATCATTTCAGCTGAGCTTGTCTGAAGAAACCCTTGAAGAAACAAATGTTGTTGCTAAGAAATGTGGAAACAGAAAACAATAATGTGGCTTCTGCCAGGGCGATGAAAGTGCATTGGTGTTTTGCCTGCTCCCGCACACGGATTGCTCGCTCATGACAGTAAATTCAGTAGCACAGGAATGGGCAGTTTTCTCTGTGGCCATTGATGCTTGATGTGATGCAAATATCCAGTGTTTCTGATGGCTGTTCATTACCCTGCACTTTAACAGGGAGCAATCCATTGCTGGTTCCATTATTTCCATGACAGCAAGGAAATGACTGTGGGAGGTTTGAAAAGGAAGGAATGCAGTAAGGTTAGATGGATCAAACCTCAACCAGCCTGTTGCTGGTCACCACGGTCAATGCTGACCCCTGATCTGGGAGATACCATGGTGTCTCCAGAGAGGCAAAAAAACCAGGACTACTTCTTATGCTTCCAGCTAATTGCCTGGTCATATACCTGACCTGACACTTGACCTTGAGAACCTCAGGAAAACTTATTTTGAAGCATGACAGTGGCACAGCAGAACTCCTACATCACAGCTGGAAGGAACTTTAAGTGCTTGCTGGGTACCAGATCAGCTTCAGCTGGTGCAAGGAACCAACAAGCTGTGTATTCCATGTTCTGCAGCGATAGACAGCATGGCGTTGTGGCTGGGGTACAACATGGAAACATTTCCTTGTGGTCTTTTTTATTTTAAAGTGAGAACAAGCTAATCTCACATGTTCCTGAGGTGCTGCCATGATGTAGCAAGGTGGGGTTGATCACAACTGACCTTGTGACTTAATGCCGCCTTTGCCTCAGTCTTTAATGCCTGAGCTGGAATCTGTGGAGAAGGTTGCCGAGCTACAATCCATCATTTATCAATGCTCCTATCTAACGGGGGACATCCCAGATGACTGGAGGCTACTAATGTGACACCCATCCACAAGAAGGGGTGGAAGGATGATCTGGGCAGCTAAAGGCCCATCAGCCTTGGGCAGCACTGACCTCTGCCTCCTTCATTGATCTGGCCCTCAGCTTTCTTAAATAGAAGGTGCAATGACAAATCCACAAGTGGCTTCTTATGAATGAAAGAAACCAGACCATGTCAAAATGCATTTCAACCGACTTAACAGTGTCCCAAGCTTGGGGACTATCCCTGTGCCAGGCCACAGCAGCACAGCTACATAGGCTTTTACAGCTGAGTAAAATGCCTGTGTGGGCAGAGGGAACTGCAGGAGTTGGAGTCAGGGCTTGTGATGGTGTCATGATGAGGAACAGGGAGTATCTGGGCACTGGTAGGGGACACCAGTACTAGTAGATACACACTTCAGGATTATTGATATTTTTTAGTGCCACAGCCTGCCTGCTTTTCAAGGAAGGTATCTTCATGATGCTCTACCTGGATCCACTCCCAACACTGACACTAACAATTCTGGGCTGCAATTCCATGACCCTGCTTTCCTCTGTAACATTGAGTGTTGGCTATGCCCTTGCCTAGGCAAGTGCCCCACCAGCCCCAAATGTTTCCAGTACTTGATGAAGACAAACACACCAGCGAAAGGGCTTCACACTGAGGGACAGGGCTAGTGTAGGTTCATCGCTGTAACATTTGGCTCAGGGCATCCCTCCAGCATTTATTTCAGGATGAGAGGGAACATAGACCAGAATCATGAGGAACCTTCTGTTTTTTCCTTAAGACTCACCCCTGAGTACTGCTGAAGGCATGTTGGAAGGTGGCCACAGGGTCTTTGCTTGTGCTGCTGCGGGTGCTCCCCAGCAAGCCCAGTGGGCACTGGGTGCTGCTTGGCAGTCCACTGCCAGCAGTGCATCCCTGAGGCCTTTAATTCTTCACTGGGTGTAGTAAACTGAGCAAGCTTTGCTGGTACTCATTGTTTTTTTTAATGAAGTAAAGAGGGAACCGGGTACAGCTGGGTTGTATAGTGAAGGTGAAATAACAAAATGTGCTGGGGCTACAAGAGAAACTGTTATGTTAATTAATGAAATTAGAAGAAAACCCCAAACATTGTGGTAGATGTATTTAAAATAAATTTGAAATAGATTCCACCATGATTCTTTGATTTAATTGTACACAGAGGTGCCTTGATGCAAAACAAAACCATCCAGAAATGGCCTCTCCATGTTAGCATGCAAACTAACAGGGGAAAAAAATCCATCTTATTCACAGCAAGTTTGTTTTTACTGATCTTGTGCCTCTCAATTACTTTTTAATGGTCTGCATTGAAAAGAAATTCCTGCGTGCACACTTGAGAGTGTGAAAACACCCAAAGGATAGCTTATGATTTAGTAGGATTAAAGTATTATGTATGCAGGTGTAGCACGTTTCAGGTTATTAGTAATCCAATCTATTTTTTACGACATTATGGTGCAATTTTCTGTATGAAACCTCAATATAAGTCTTGAGGTGTATCAGAACATAAACTAAAATGTTCCTGACTCTGTCACTTTTCATGGTCTTTACTTTGATTAATAAAAGCAACAAGAGCTATAACGTTCTCCAGTACGAGGCTACAATCATCCTTCAATCAAAACGTGTCCCTCAGCTTTTTATAACTTTTCACATCAATATGTAGAGCTTGGGCGGGAGCAGCAGTAGCATTTCATTGCAGCTCAGCACGTACACCTGAAAGGCTCTGCAGAAGATGAGCAAGTTTTTGCTCGCTGCAGCCAGCCAGTCTCCTTGGCACAGGGAGTAGTTATGTCCTTGAAGACTTGGTGTTACGTGTGGAGATGAGTGAGCGGAGGGGAGATGCTCACTGCAAAATTGGATTTGGCACTCAGAATTTCAGACAGATTTGGGTTTTGCCTCATTGTGTGCTTTAGCCAGCAATACCATTTTTCAGTTGCATCCCACGTTTGGAGAGGAGCTGCATCCTAACAGTCAACTTGTGTTGTGAAGGGCATTGGACTGCAGCAACAGACATTGGTCGGGGTTCTGCTCAGTAACACAATACTGTAGCCACAGAGTCTACAATTATTGACAAACACAAGCCAAACATGGGCCTCAGGATGCAGCTGGAGCACAGACAGGGTGAAAGGACCTGTGCTGTGATTCCCCAGCCCCACATAAGTGGCTGAGTCAATAGTTTGCCCACTGATATAATGAGGCAGCTCTTCCATGTTCCCTCTGATCAATCCTGCCAGTGCTGTTCAGGAGCCCTGCTCAGGCCCCACCACCCACTAGCCACAGAGGGAAAATAACTCACAGGTTGCCAGGTTGGTCTGTTTTATTTCTGAATTATTCTTTACATTGTACAATATATAAAAATACAGAGTACCCAAAAAAAATTCACAGTGTCTAAAGGCAGTGATTACAGTCTAGATCACCTTTATACTAAAGTACCATCAAGGTCAATTGCATAGGAAGGGTGATGTGCCTTCACAACAGAGTCCTGTAATACTCTCCAGGTTTGGCTGTTTTGGGGCAAACGTTCTGTGTTTGCATAACAACTTCCCATGTATTCAAGATCCAGAATTGCATCTGCCACTTTCCCACCCCAATCACAAGCTAAGTCCTCTAATTTCCACTTCACGGACCATTCTGTTCCACCCTGCTAAAGCTCTGTCTGTGGGAACGCTCACAATTGTTAGCATCGCTTTTACATAAAGGTGAGCTGGATGTTACTGAGCAGGGGCCTGTGGATGGCCCCCACACTGCCCTGCCGCTGGCTGGCTTTTGGTTGATTGACATTTTGGCACTAAACCCATTTTTGCTTTGATTATTAACGGCCCATCTGCACGAACCTCTGCTCCCTGTTTTAGCACATGAATTAACAGTGTCCTGCTCACAGATGCTTCATGAACTAGAGTGCAGGGTTAATACTTTTCATGATCAGATTTGTTTAAGAGCAAATCTTATCTGGGACTTGCACAAAACCAAATGCTGCAGCACTGAGCCCTTCCCAATAGCTGGGGTGAATTTGCTGCTGAGGCTGAGAAAAGGTCAAGTTCAAGACCCAAACTTGTGTCAAGTGCTGTTGAGGACTTGTATTTGTGGCTGTCTAGCTGTGGGTTGCTGGTTCTGTCCTCCAGCCCGGACTAACCCACTTTCCCAAAGGAGGAGTTCCCAGGCAGAACGGCTGAGACTGGGTAAGTCCCGCAAGGATCCGCCTCCACTTTTGAATGCAATCAGGTAGCATCAATGTTTGCGGCTTTGCTCATCTACTGCAAATCTGCTCTTGGTGCTGGCTGACTTTCCGTCTTAACAAGTGTAGGGGAAGGTTCACCTGTTCAAGTCTGGGCCTTGGTCATGACAGAACTAAAGGTCTCTACTGGAAAAGAAAAATGCTTCCAACCCATCCACCCTGGGAGTGACAGGATGAGGAACTGGGGAGTTCCAGAGACACCCAGGGCACCAGAAGCCTGACTTCCCTTGGCCTAGTGCCTATTTTGGACCCCTCTGCAAACAAAAAAAACTATGGGTTGTTAGAGCTTCTTGTCCCTAATTTTGTACTAAAACCTCCTAGTGTGACACTAAGGCAAGGCTCGTAACGCCGATCGATTACTCAGAAGGTAGTTGCTAACTTCTTTAATGTGGACAATGGCATGTTTCCCGTTCTGATAGATGATGTCGTTTGTGCTAATGGTACAATATTTGTTACTCCTGCTTGCTATTTTAATTTTCTTTGCACAATTACTCCCTACTTATAATTACAAAAACAATAGTGTGATACACATGAGAGATCTGGGAGGCTTATTCAGAAAATATATGCAGTAACAAGAATCTTTTTCTTAATCATTCTTAACCAGAAAGATTTAGGGGAGAATCAGCATCTCTGAGTAGAAAAATCAATTTTCTTTTCAATTAAAAAATTATATTTCATTTACCTCAAAAGTCATTTTCAAACTTAATGGAAACAATATGATATTTTCACAGTCATTTGTTTCTTCACTTTGTCCCTGTGGAATTTGAATACCAGCACTGCCTTTCTTATTCTAAGTTTCCTTTGCAGGCATTTTGCTAAATATATATATGGTGTGTATATATTATAAATATATACTGTATCTATCCACTGATAGATGTATACACTATTACAAAAAAAGAGTACACAAACTTTACATTTACATTTTATATATATATATATATATATTTATATATATATAACTCTGCCCCCACTACATTTGGTACAAAGAATAAATCAATCTCACTGGACAGCAATTTTCCCTCCAGGTGGGCTCAACATCAGATTAACACTGAAGGCGTCAAATTGTCTGCATCAGACATGGACTCCTCCCTCTGTTGATTTCAAAGCAACCATCTCATTTTCTGAACGTAAGGCATTAGGAACAGTGGTGGTAAGACAGTACGTACTTTTCTCCTATAGTATCTGTACAGTTCACGCATTTCAGAGCAGCCCTGGCTCACTCACTGAACATTCCGGTGCACCTTTGGAGCAATGGCACCTCCTCCACTGTGGTTTGATTGTCAAGTGGTTTGTATACTAGAGAGCTGTACGGGTTGTTTCTGGTGGGTGGCAGCAGACTAGGTAAAGCCTGACAGCAATGACACAACTCACCCCTTCTGGAGGAAGAAAGGTGACCTCTTCCATGGAAAAAGAAGGAAAACCAACCCAATTCAAGGTGCTTCTGCTACATACTTGGCTGTAAAATTTCCATAGTGTTTTACATATTCTATACCCAAGTCGTCTCCAAAGGATCTGCAGAGAACCAGAGTCTCTAGAGCAACACAGGTACTGTTCAGGGTTCCCTTTCTCTGTCTCAGAAGTTAAAGAAAAAAAAGAAAAATGCAGCAAGGTGAGTCTTTTGGGAAGCAGTGCTCCCGCACTGAATGCACTTCCAGCGTATGGTAGGCTGGCCTCAGGAACTGAAATTTCAGTAAGTTTAACATCCAGCTGCAGGAGCAGTTAGTTCAAGCTGCTACAGATATTACAGAGCTGGTAATCAAGCTGCTGAATTACCTGGATGGCAAGAATATCACTGAACATGGTGTCGTTAACCTGCCAC
Organism: Upupa epops; assembly: GCA_013397515.1. Lineage (NCBI taxonomy): Eukaryota > Metazoa > Chordata > Aves > Bucerotiformes > Upupidae > Upupa > Upupa epops. The sequence goes on along the minus strand of VZRI01010772.1, from coordinate 225,568 downwards.
GCATTACAGCGCTCATAAAGAATGCAACCCGCACCCTGCATTAACAGCCTCCTTAAAGAACTGTGCTCCATGCAAACATTAATTGAGTAATAAGAGTCCTCATTTCTTTTTTTTTTGCTCACTCTCTTCTCTCTCCTGGATCTACCTTCTGCTTGAATGGAGTCTACAGACCCTTGCTGTGATTGCCAATTAATATGAGAAAGGGATGAATCCATTTGTACGTCAGGTAAGGAATGTCTTGAAGAAACTATACCACATACACCACCCTCAAAGCATCTGCCCTCCAATAGCCTACAAAATATTTGCCTCCTGAATGGGATGGCAGTAATGACCTACCTCGGTGAGCTGAACATTTAAATAATTTCAGCTGCTATGTGGCACCTTGAGGAAAAAAGTTATCAGCTGAGAAGCAGAAAATGGGAAAATGTGTTAGGAGAAGGGGGGGATAGGAAAAAAGAGAGAAAAACCAGAAAATTCATGGCAAGGTTTGACTTGCTTGCATCCCCCAAAGTCCTGACATGTCTCTGCTAACTGCAGAATGTGGCAATGCAGGGAATCTTCTGAAGGGGAAGCTTGTAGAGAGCTCCAGCTTTACAATGGCTAAAATGATCTTGGGAGCCATTTTCTTCTCAGTCACTGAAATTAAAGCTCGGAAGCCTCATCCTGATAGTCTAATACAATAATTTTCAAGCCCTGGGCTACACGCTTGTTAGAACTTCTTTAAGTCAGGATTTTCAGTGCTGCTGTGGGAGACGTGTAACTTCAGTGAGACAGGCTGAACTCATTACAGCACAAGGCACAAAGGCATCACTAAATCAAACAGGATTTAGGGGAAAAGTCTCCTGGCAGGCACTGGTACCTGCTGCCAGTGCTCTCCTGCTTCCCTGGTGGTTCTCATTTCACTCCTGCTGCCCTCACCCCAGACATGCAGCCAGAGCAGTTGTGGCTGCTGAACTGCTGTGTCTATTTAGGGGGGTAGCACCAGGTTGCTTCCAGACGAGCTTCAAGATCTGCATCAGAATCTGACCCCACTGCTTCAAACGTATCTGTTCAAAGACACATGTCTCTCTCTGCCTCTGTTCTGTTTCACCTGGTGAGACCAGAGCAGAAGCAGGATGGGCTGCCAAATTAGAAAAAGTGGTGCTGAAAATGAGGGGCACCACTGAAGCTCAGTTGTCCTCAAGGCATTTCTAATGACCCCACTTTGTCACAGCTATCCCTATGACCTTCAATCACTGCAAACTGAAGTCAAACAAAGTAAATTGAGAATGGGAGGCTACTTTATTCTTGCCTTCTGGTCAAACCACCGTAACACAGGCTTACAGAGCCAGGTTGGCTTTTCCTCACAGGAAAAGCAATATACTTGTCACAAGCAATACTTGTCACAAGAAACACAGTCTTTCTTCATTTCCTACCAGCTGCCTACGTGAAAGAGCTGAGTACATAGCCCAAGCTGGGCTTCCAAACAAGCAACTGCGAAGGAACAGCACCGGGAAACAATTGGTGCCAGCTTACAGCAAAAGCTGCAATAAAGCAAAGACGAACGGGACTGCTGGGAACACAGCCGAGTCAATGGCCAAGCACGGGCATGGCAACTGCTCGGGTAAGATGCAGACAACAAAGCCAAGCTCGGGACCACGCAGAGCTCATGCGTCTTTCAGGGTGTACTTTTATCTCATGCTCAGCATTGCAACATTCTAAAATCCTTAGCATCAGGAGTTCATTATAAATATTTAGAAACACTGAAGGATAACAGTGGTGAACTTATTCACGTTGCTAACACACTGGATGTAATTGTACATTAAGCACCAGCTATAAGTTGCCTTTTTGCCAAACAATTATGTCAGACAAACATCTGGTTGTGGACAACATGGCTTCTGCATCAGACTAATACAGTTCTCATAGACACAGTCACACACATACACAAAATTACATTTCAAGGCTGGATATACTGATTAATAATGCTACCGCCCAAATTTACTTCAATAGCTGCAGCAGCATTTGTTTGTTGAGTTGTTTTTGTTCAGGAAAATTAAGGAAACATTGGCCAACAACGCACATTGCTCAGCTGTGTCACTATTTCATAGAGTACTGACTGGAAGACAACAGAAGAATGTGCAGCAGACTTTTTGGGTCATGTCTGACTATGGAAACATTCCTTAGAAAAATACCCTCCCCCTGCAAAGTCAGAATTATTCACTCTTTGAAAGTAAATGAATTGAAAATCAACAATAAAACAAGAGGAGAAAAACTATAGCCCAAAGAACGGTGATTTCCCACAAGAAGAGCACAGCCTCTAAAGTTGCCTTTCCTGGCAGGCACAATCCAGATCAAAGCTAGAAGAAAAAGACTTAACACTGTCTCAGAAACAAAAAGGAAAAGGAAGAAAGCAACAAGCCCAAGGCTCTTGTGTGGCAATCATCACATATTTTTTTTTCATAGTGATATAAACATCTTTGTTTGGCACTCGAAGTTCATGCCTCCAATGCTATTCCAACATTTCCTTTTCTCAGTGTCTCACTGCCTGTATAATTTTCTTTTAATTAAGACTGGAAACATTCTGGAAAGCTTCTTTGGGTAATGCACTTTGTTTGTGTATTGTTTCTCATCGGCTGAGCTGCGTATTTCCAAAGAAGGCTGTGGAGAGTATTTCCTGTAATAGGAAAAGATTCTGCTGAAGAGACAGGGAACCCTGCCCCAGAAAGTCTTCTTTTTTTTTGCTAGGATTTTTTTTTTTTTGCAGTGTTTTTTTTTGGTGTTTTTTTGTTTAGGTTTTTTTTTTTTTGCAGAAATACTAAAAAAAAATATTAAAAAGAAAAAAAAGGGAAAAGAAAGAAACCCAAATGTTCTTCAAGTTGTTGGCACGATGGAGTCCTGCTCGGCCTCTCTGATGAGCTGTGTGTCAGCCAGTGCACCATTGCTACCCTACCTTAGGAAGGATGCTCCTCATCAGGCAGATACCCCTGCTCCAGGAGGCCACTTCTTGCCTTCCTTGTGCCTGTGTGTCGTGTGCTGCTGTGTGGTGATCAACAAGCCCAGCACACAGCCACCTCCTTGCAACGTAGTCCTTGGATAGAAATGCTGATCTTCCAGCCATAAACAGTTGCAGCAGTAAGAGTCATCTCCACCCAAATATCCACAAAAGCTCTGCAGAATGGTCCGTATGTGTTTTTGTCCTTGTAAGGAGATGTGTTGTTTACAAGAAATACAATTAACCAAAGGAAAAAAAGACCCTACTGTACAATATTTACATCTAGAGGCTGAGCCAGTATTTGGTCCGTAAAATCAATTAAAAAAAAATCATATAGGAAGTGAATCAGTCCTGTAGGATCTGTCCATCATCAGCTGTTGGTAAAGGTCCTTCCAGGGGAGGCCTCGGGCCTGTAGTCATATTTATTCAGTGTACTGGGATAATAGGTCGTTGTGTACACGTTGGTTTGCTGTAACGGATAGAAGTTGGTCCTATCATCTGGTATCAAGTTGTTCTTGTTAAGTGTCTGTAAAAGAGAAGAGGAGATGACAGACATGGCAACAGCATCAGATAATGATTCTTCGCTACCTGCAGACATCTTCCTCTCACCTGCCTTTCATATTGTGGTCTCTGTTGTAGCCACAACCACCTTCCCTCCAGCTGGGAGAGCAAGACGGTACTTTGCTATGGGGCTAGTCTGTGGGGGACTACAGCTCCTGCCAGGTCGCCTTCAGTGGACCTGTGCTCAATGACTGCTAAGGCCAGAACCCAGAGCCTTCTGGAGACCTGAAGTCTCCTGGTAGATGGTGTGTTGTCTGAACATCATTGCCACACAGAACCATGCTGGGCCTACATGAAAGTTGGTGATTAATGGCAGTGCTCAATCTAACCTCTTCCATGTTATAGCCTGCAGCTCCCTCTCAAACCAGTTGCCAAACAGCAGCTTTTATTTTTCTGTTTGGAAGAGCAGGTGTGCATTTACCTGATCTCCATCTCCATTGGTAGATGTCCAGGTTTGGACCCCCCGATATTAAGTGTGTCACTTCTGTAAGCTACAGTATAAGTAACAAATCATGGTCACTTTGGGAAAAACTAAAAATGACTTAAAAATTTAACAACCATGTAACAATCGTTGGCAACAACAACATAAAAAATGAGAACCACAAGTGCCCCTTTTACCATAAAAATTCAGAAATTATAATTTTTTCCCCTCCCCTCTTCCCCCTCTTGTTTGTTTTTTTTTTGTTTGCAAGAATTACTCTTCCCACCAGCAAGCAGATGTCCCCTCTCCCCAGACTGAAGCCCACTGCCATGCCAACTGTTACCTCTGCACAAAGTTAATAGCACATTTTCATGGGAGTGGACACAGCATAAAAGAATTGTATAGAACTTTGTCCTGCATCTTTATAGTCATCTGATTTCTGTGAATTTGGCTGAGGAATTTTTATGACAATTTTTCCAGCTGACACCTGGCTTAAATTTTGCACACATCTAGCCTACATCACTCCTGCATGGACCTTTAGTGGTTGTCGTGCAGGGAACTCCCTCCTTTGATGTGGGAGCTAACACAAGTGTGTTTGCCACAACATTCTCATGATCAGGTCACAGCGCACTGAAAGATGGCATGAGCCTCTCTCCTGTCTAGAGCAAATCCATGGAGAAGACTAATGGAGCAATTAGTCCTGGGAGCTAATGGCAGTTCTGCCACAACCCAATGCTCCTGGGAGAACCACTTGACCTCATCTCCCCCTTGAGACAAACACCTCACACTCAACCCAGCTCAGGGCAAGATGAAAATTAATTAGCTACTGCTCAGGCCCATGAAATACTTGGCTTCATTAGCTCCATTGAACCCGTGTAACGTCAGCCGCCTGAACGTCCAGCATTGTGGCTCCATTCAGCAAGGCAAGAAGTCTCCTTTCTGTGTGAAGGTAGATGCCAGTGAAAATTGCCGTCTGGGGAAGCCCCTGTCCCATTCAGCCCCAGCAGCAGTGGGGCAACCTTCTAGCTGTGAGTGCCCAACATTTAGGAGGCTACAGTTAGTGAGCAGGGTCTTACATGGCCATCACACAGTCAGGGTACAGCCACATCCCAGCTGTGACTGTTGAGTTCTTCAGAGCTAGGCTCAAAGACAAGACCACTGGCAGGATTTTATCTCCCAGTTTCTTTGAAATCAAATAATTTTACTGCATGGGGAAGGGGAGAGGAGGAGGAAGGAAAGACAATGCTACCTTCTAATCCAATAGTGGACCAACAGCTACAGCTGTGACTGCCAGCTTCATACAAAACATTAGGAGTAAAGGCTTTCCTATAGCTAAAGTTGACAGTGAAATTGTCAGACAGTGAGATTTCCCTCTTGCTGAACTATTGACTAACTGTTTTGGAAATGGGCACTGCTTGAAACGTCTAACAGATGTTAATCAGAAGAGACCCAACTTCCTCCTAGTTTGATTGTGATCCTTCCCTCCCAGGAGCCTCTAAAATGAGCTCACAGCACATCACTTGTAGAAAACAAGGAAGAACTTGTATAGGCACACTCAAAGTGACCAGTATTTCCAAGGAGTGAGAATTTGTGTACATCAATATGAAAGGGAGAAAAGAACTGTCATGCTTTGTTCCCAGTCACCCAAGGAAATACTAAAACAGTGTGGGCAAGAGCCTGCTGCTTTGTGCAGGATGCTGGGAACCAAGGAATCCAGGCTCAGTCTTCCACTGCTTGCTGTGGCTATGCTTCCTTGGAAAATCCAATTAACTCTTCTGTGTTTCCATGTCTTCTGACCCAGCCTGATAAAAACTTTTGAGAGTCTCTGTAAAAATGCACTTTGCTAAGTACTACCCTTGAGTGGGGAACTCCTCTCTGCTGAAAACTACAGGGGTTCACACCTGCTGCACACAATGGCTATTTCCTGTCAGCATCTCTAGCCTGCAAGACACTGCAGACAGAAGAACTCCACAGTCTACCACATCAGGAAGAAGGAGGCTGTTCTCACTGCTGCATTTCCTCTTCAAGGTGGTCCAGTATACAGACTTCATCTGGGTCACTTTTTGGGATGGTTAGTTAAGACTCATGACATGCTAGCGTTACCACCTCTGAAATTTAGTGACAATCTAGGTCCAACAACCCAGGTCAGAGCAATCCCAGTTCTGATATCCTGATGGACCATGTTGACCTGAGGCCAAAGACGGCAGGACACTACTTTTTTGGATTTCTGTTGGAAAACCTATACACGTTTCAATATGATGCTTTAGAACTAGCCCCTTACAGTAGACTTAGCATTTGATTAACACAATTTGCACTTTTTCTTCTCCCCTCTCATACTTTTATATCACATGTTATTAGGAGAAAACTTACACAACTGCTCCTTTGCTCTTTTTTGTTTTATTTTTGAAGGAGGGCTTATATCTTAGAGAAATACCTTCTGAAAATGGTTTAACGGAATTTATAATGCAATTAGCTGCAAAGCATTTGTCTCTGTAAACACTGCGATGCCAGTAGTGTCCTAAATCAGTGTGATCAATCTGCACTGCCTTAACATTTCCCTAAACAAAATTATTGTATTTTCACATTAATAAATAGATTATTATGTTCCTTGGCACTAGAAACTGGTTGGTATTTTGAAGAAGGAAAATCAGGCAGTAGTGAATTTTAGAGATGTATGCACACATAGGCAGGCACTCACAGTTAAATCTCGCTGGGTGGGCTCCTGCGTTGTTCTCCTCAGAACTTTAACCCTTGCTCTCATTCTGCAACTCTTCGCTGTGACAATACAGAGAGGGCCAATGACTTTCCCTTTGGAAGATATTCTCTCAGTGCTAAATGGGCTATACTCACAAGGGCAGAGCCTCCTTAACAACATGAACTAATTGGACTTACCGTGGGGTGTAAGGTGTTCCCAACAATACTTATTGATCCCGAGAGGGAAGTCTAAGAGTCATAAGCTACAGAGGACCACAAAAACTAACACAGACCAGATCCTTGTTCACAGTCCAACCACTACAAGAGCCTTGTCTCCTCAGTCACCTCTGAGCCAAGCTCACAATATTCCAGTGGCAAAGAAGTTGTTGCTCAAGACAAAAGCTCAATAGTTTCTCTTTGAAGGGACAATCCTTTGGTTCCTTCGTAGGGGTCTACCTGTGTCTGAAAAAACTAAGCTGATGAAAGCAACACAGCAAGAACTAAAGCTCAGGCTCTAGCAATCTGAGGTTCTAGAAACCAATAGGGGTTTCTGAGAAGGAAGAAACACTTGAACATTGCCTTTGCTGTCTGAGGCCTGCTGCATTACCAGCCTACAGGGAAACATGTCAGTCATCTAAGCACTCACCAGACCTCACTAATGACACTTTTGCTGACACTACCTGCATTTTCCCCTTCTTGCTGTCTGGTCCCTTCCAAATAAACTACTAATGTCCACCTTGCCAGTAGCTACAGACTCTTAGCACTGCTTGCTCAGGATCAGAGGACAGCAGGATCAGAAAGAACTGAAAGTCTGGTTAATGTTCACTGTTGAAACATGGTGCAAGATCTCTGTGCTGTACATATGATGCATTTCAAACATGGAAGGAAATGTATTTCAGGCCCTCATCTTGGTCCTATCCTGCCTTGAGATGAGAGAAGCTCCTCGTACTGTGCAAGCATAGTATTTCCCATAAAAAGTGAGGCCAAACCATAAGCAAATATGAAAACCTGTGAGATGCATTTAGAAAAAGCATTCCATTCAGTTGGTAAGAGGAACTCAATATGTATTGATCAAATCCTTTTCCAGCTTCCTCCCTCCCATATGACCATGCCATCCTGGCATATTCAATATCATTTTTTGCTTCTGGTCTGTTCAGCACTAATCTCAATTCAAGACCCTGTTAGCAGAAGGTAGGCCGCCAGCATGCACTAACCTAACCAAGTAGATCACTCAGAAGCAGGCACAACTTCTACTCTTGTCCTTAAACAACCCTTTATTATGTTGTTTTGGTGTATGACTAATATATTAAAAGTTGTCTGGCCCAAGGATTTTGATTTGTCAAGCAGTGACATTTTCAGATGGTGCCTGATGGATATGGTTTTAAAAGAAAACAAACCAGCAGCAGCTTTCTCCGTTATATGTGATCTGTCAACTAGTCAGAAGGTCCAATCTTGTTGCCAGTGAATTGCACGTCTATGTCAAGCACAACGGAACCCTGAGTATTTTGATATTTACAGAAATCTATAAACAATTTGTTATCGCTCTTGTTCTACTGGCATTTAGTTAGAACAGGGAAAGTTTACAGATATCTCCTCTTGTGATCCCTGGTATTCACCCCAAAGGGAAAATACTGACACACAGTCACAGGCTGCTTCTCCCAAGGTGAAGCCAAGAGCTGGATGTGTTAAACATGACTGTATTGTGCCATATGCATATGCTTAATTTTGTTCTGCTTTCTCCATTGATATTTTTAGCCTAAGTCATCATTCAGATTTTCCATTTGTTCCCTTTTCTCCAGCAATGCCTTGCCACTACTCTCCCAAATTCTGCCTCTGTTCCAAATCATTAAGTCATAATCCACTGACCTACTTGCTTACATTCTCCCAGATGTGTCAAAAAATCCTCATGCATAACAGTATGGGACTCTCAGTGCTACTCCCATCCTACAGCTGCATGTACAGGCTGTACAAATATTTCTGACACACAAAAACAAATCAAATGTTTCCACTTTCAGTAAACAGCCACAACAATTTTAAAACTTGATTTAAAAAGAAGATGTACATGTCTCCACCCTAATTAAAAGCAATTCCATGTAGTTTTCTGAAAAGCTAAAGTGAAAAGGATGCATCTGAAAAAAAACCATCTGATAGACATACATATAAAACCAAAATAAAGTCCATAAAATAGTTCTCCTGGGCTGACACGCAATGGCAAGATTTCCTTCATCTTCTCACACAGAAAGTGCTCAGCTTTCTACAGCTCAGAACCTTCTTTTATAATTTGGGGATGGTGTGGGGGAAAAGTCAGCAAGTGTCCCAGGAGTTTTGTAGGTCAGATTTCACAAGCTTCACAGCACCACAGTCCCCATGAAGTCAGTGAGGAGGGGCAATTTCCCTCAACCTTATGGTTTCTTTGCTATTTCTCTTTCAACAGGTGCAATTTGAGTTCTTCTACCCTCCACCCATAACACAAAAAGTTAGAGTTAGAAAGAAGACGTTGTGCGACTTTCCTGGGCAGCTTCAACCCACTGTGCCTAGCATTTACAGCAAAATTTTCATCCTTTACCCTCTGAAGAGGTAGGACAATAGTACAACATGCCCCTTTCCAATGGGCCTGGCCCATCAGGGATGTGTTGCTTGGGCTGTGACTGCACAGTTGCAAGTTTCCATCTTTCAAGTTTGCTTATAATGCTGGACATCCCAGTGTGCCACAAAGAAAATCCTCCTCTTTTGTTCATCACAAAGCAAGTGCAGGCACTAAGGAACTGAGGGTAGCATCCCAGTCATCCACTGTGGACACCACTGAAGGTCTAACATTAGGGTCCAGGTAGCAGACGAAAACTAAAACCCAATCAACTAATTGCCCTCAGAAATATCCAAACGAAATTAAGGTGCATCCTGCCTCTGCAGAAACTGAGGGCGACATTCTTTCTGAACTCATTATTAGTCCTAAAAAAAAAATGTAGGTAACCTTTCCAGTTTTCCTTGGAACAGTATCCAACAGACTTCCTGTAGCAGCAGTGGGATGGCCATTACTCCCCCTCATCCCCCAGGAAAATGAAGGGATAAGGGGATTGTGCAATGATGTAACGAAGCCAAGATCCACCATACAGATTCTTTTGTGCTCTTTTAAAGTCATTTCCTTCTTGCAGTGAAATCAGATTGAGCTAAATGCCTTTTTGATGCAGATCAGCTGTTTTATGGAGCTAGCCATGCCTAGCGTGCTAGGAACATCAGTCCAAGGTTGCGGAAATACATTAATATTACGAAACATTTCCCACAGTTTGTACATCTCTGGAAGGACCAAGGCAGAGATATCAGAATTATAATTAAACAATAAGTTTGAAAATAATTACCATGACAATTGCATTTCAACAAAATAAACCGCACGACTAAAATAACATCTTTCTGCAATAACTGACACCGAGAACATAAATGACATCTGTGCCACCTTCATGCTCCCTTTCTTCTGATCAACTGGATAGCACAGCACTTGCTGTGCCTCTCAAGCTGTGCATTACAAATGACCCAGGAAAGGCGGAAAGTTGCCAGAAGCACCTTATGAAACCCATGTATTTACTGCAAGCTAGAAGTGATTTTTAAGACTTTAATGATTCTTCTTTAGGATCTTTCTTAAAACCGTGTGTAGTGTCTTACAATAAACAATCTCATCTGATGCTTTCATAAAGTCTCTTGAGCTCTGCCTACACTGCAATCAAAGGCAGCAGTGGCCAGGGTTTATGTATTGAGTTTTTTTTCTGATTAATTCAATAAGACTGTTTGCAGGATTTACAGTTAAGTGTAGGCGTACAGATGAGGAATCTATTTTCTATATGAGAAGGTTTTTTGCTCTCAAAAAGAGATTAAAAAAAAACAAAAACCCACCGGGACACTGAACTTATGATTGCATGCTCTTTTTGGATGGAAGCTTACCTTATTTTTAGTCTGGACATTCTTTGTTCACTGTTATTGGTAAATAAATTAAACAAGCCCCAAATGATGGCAGCGTCTGCAGTTGTGCTTAGGTTGACAATGGAACTAACATTCAATTATAAGAAAATGAATAGCTACAGTTTTCAGGAACTGTTTGAAAATAGCTATTTTATCCTTATACTTAGGGGAGAGTGAGGTTATATTATTGCAATTTTAAGCTTATAAAAACCTTCAGAGTTGTCAACATAAAGGACCATTGTCAGAAATGACTTCAAGCCCCTGAGCAAGATGACAGAACAAACTGTGTGGAACAGAAAGACAACTGAAGTAAGTCCTTGCATAGAGCTAAATCCATGTCTTTTTTTCTAAACTGGAAAGTCCAAGGAATTGATGGAAATCTTCCCTCTGACAGGTGCAGGTGTCTAGCCTAAAGTTTGCTATTTATGGCTGGGTTGGCAGCAATTTGGTACTGGCAATACCCATGATGTAGTATTCAGACACAAAAGAGGAATTCAAGGCTGCTTCCCAATATAGTTGGTGCAGAGAATATAGCAGACATGATCTCAGCTGTGTGGGAAGGTGCGAACTGTCTTCTTGCTGCACTACTCTGCCTTGGTGTGTGCCCTTCCCGGGTCCCTCACACACACGATAGTGTTACTGCAGCGTACATCCAAGTACACCGCTTGCACTTGTACAGCGCTGAACTCAACAGAGGTACAATCACTGCCTTCTAAAACTTAGTTTTGTAGTTTGCATTGGATGCAGATGTAGTGCAACTGGATATACTTGCCTTCCAGTAGCAGTCTCTAGTAAAAGTTGTAGGTTTGTCTGGGGAAGCCTGTTGTCTGTCCTCATTGCAGTTACGTTGGAGGAAGCAGCGATGAGCTTTCAGATTATCTCAGAGAAGTTTATTATGGTGAATTATCAACACAAGTCATGCAGCCTGGCTACATGTAGACTGTGTAGACTGAGAATTGCAAAGGTGTAACGACAGTGGTGCAAAAAAAAAAATAAAAGAAAAAGAAAAAGGAGCAAAAATAGAAGTAAAAAAATGGGCCTAATTTACCATCTGTTAACTCCATTTGGTCTCTTAGGGTCTTACTGCTTTCCAAATAAATACTACCCTCTAAATAGCTGTTTTCTGATTATTTTCCTTGAGATAGTTTTGTTTTCTCCCCATGTTGCATCTCACCTTGTTATTTCCTATCTGCATTTATAACCTTCTCAGGTCATTTTCCATTATTTCTACACCAGTGGCTGGATTTTTTTGACACACCTCCCAATTTAATATCTTCTGCTAGTTTAATTAACACATGACTGCACCCTCTCCAAGGTCATTAATGAAGATATTAAATAAAGCCAAACCTTGGATTACTGCTTGCAGTGCCCCAAACAACTCCTCCCCATAGCCCTGTATGTGCCCATTAACGATTGCTCGATGTTCACAGTCCATTAGCCAGGTTTCAATCTCTACAGCAGCATTCCTGTCCAAGCCAATTTCTATTTACACATCACCAGATTATTTAAGACACCAATATCATGCTCTTTTCTTTAGGCATATGGACCAGAGAAGCTACATTTTTAACCAGACAAGAGTCTGTGCCTTACCCAGCTCAGTCTCATGCTTCCCCTTTGTTCTCCAGTGCTGATTCTCTGTGCAAAAACTGATTGTGTTTGATTTCTTCCTGCTTGGCATAAGGTCATGGCTCAGCTGTCAGTTCAGCCCAGCCACCTTTTATTTCATCATACATGATATGTTCCCTCTCAAATATTAATTCAGATTTGCCTGCCTATTAACATTGACACAGATTCATTTCAATGACTTTCTACTGCTGTGAATGAAAGTACAGTCAGGTCAGTCCCCTTTGCTCCTCCTGGTTTCACTCTTCAGTATGGCCTCGACTCTGCCAGATTTTACAGACCAAGTGAGATTTAACACCCCATTGATATGCTCTGTTGAATAGGGAAGGTCTAGGCATACTCTATCAATTGTGGGGCACTGAGCTTACAGATACTTTGCCTTATCCCCAAATCCAACTGGCGTTTTCCACACAGACTTACTGGAACTATTTATATGCCTTTAGTGCACAGGACTTTGGTAGCCTAACAGTGACTCAATTAGCTAGGAGGAAATTGGCCTGTTTTCTTACCAACGCTTCTGTATTACCTTTTCATTTCATAGCACTGGGAGTTTGCCCAAGATCCACGATAGTTACAAAGGTAATTGAAGCTGTTCATTAGCTGGTTCTCACAGACTCTGGGATACAGTCCATCTAGATTCCTTCATCCACAGATTTTCAGCTTTTCTTTATTCACATACTTTTTGACAAATCTCTGCAAGATATTAGAGCTAGCTTAATGAGGATCCCCCCAGCTATTGAGAAATGCAGGCAGAGCTACTCCTGCTTACCCTACACCAAACCTATTGTGTATATATAAATGATGATCCAGGGATAGGTGGCAATAGATTACAGCCTGATTCATGGCAGCAGCCAGCACATCTGGAGCAGCCCTGAGCTCTCAATTGCTCTCTAGGACAAAGCAGACATGGTTCAAGAGGCAAAAAAAGCTCAGGTATTTCAGCTGTGCTCTCAGAGTGCTGAACTGTATACTTTCTGTATACTGACACACAGCTGTCACGTGAGATATGTGTGTAGCTCCATTTCTTGATAATTTTACTTAAAAATCTACTATTCACTAGTGAAGCTATACCAGAAGAGTAGTGAGGCACACCTCCTCCAAGTGTACCACGAAGGGTAGATGTCTTTCGGTATTGTTTGCTTCAGCTCCCTGCCTTTTTCATGGCTCTCTGTAAACACTCCTGCAAACACATAATTCATTCATCCTCCATATCTTGTCAGTATTGAGGATTCCCAGTTTGGCTAATCTATCTAATACACAGAGCTTTGAGGAGACAAGGAGGGAAGAACTGTTTCAAGCACATGGACCAAGGGAGAACCATTGCATGTTAGAAAACGAGGTTAGGATATATTTGAAATATCCCTCTTCTCACCAGTAGAGGGAAGTCATGTAAATACACAGCAGCCAGTGGAGTACCACTTCGTTACTCTCATTCCCAAAGTTCTTCCTTTAATTCTCCTTCTTCCAGCATAGATCAGTGGGAGGGGACAGATACATGACAACCTCAGAGAAATCAAGAAAAGCAAAAATGGCAAGAAAAAAGTAACAGCAATTATTAGATCAATTAGTGTAGCTGGAAAAACCCAATAAACCTTTGACCTGCCTTCAGGTCTGAAATAGTAATTCAAATGTTCAAAAACCTGCCAGATTTTTCCATCAGTACTCATTGATCTAATTAAAACGAAACAAAACTTGTCTGCCTATGGATCTGTCTTGCCTGCATCCACAGATTATTACAACTGCAGTGCCACGCTCTAAAAGACAAGCCAGTGGGAGCACCCATGGTGACTAGCCCAGACAGGGAGAAGGCAGAGCATGGACTGTACCCCTGTCTTGGTCACACAAGGAGGATAGGACAAGGCTGAGTCAACAGGGAAAAACAAGACAGGACAAGTATGAAGCTTCTACCCCCATTATCACTTAAAACTTCTCAATACAGCTCAAAGAGGAAAACAAAAAGTCATCCCAAAAGGTGGGTTCTCTCAAAATGGAGGGGACAGAGGAACAGTGTGGATTCCCACCCCACTGGATGCCGTGACAGTCCTGCAGTGAAGTTTTTGTAGGAAAAGTGGATCAATTCCCATTGGAGGACCATTGTGAGCAGCTGCTCAGCATCCCAGAGGGAGCAGGAGCAGGGAAGCATTCGGATCTGAAATGACAGTTTCCCCTGCTCTTAAATAATGTATCTGTGAAAGGCAAATATCTGTGATTTGCACACAGCAACCCACAGAGCCACTGCTGCCATGGGCTGAAGACATCTCCAAGAGATGGACATCACTACATGCACAACCACCCGAAGACAGCCACACCTCCAGGCATGCTTGACTGCTCAATTTGACTTGACCCAATGATACAAAGAGGAGAAAAGACACTAATATATTTTGACTGAGACGCACCACTTAATCCTTTTTTCCCCATCAGTAAGCTCTCTTGCCTTCCCTTTCTAGCCGGCATTATGCAAATTGAGAGTCCCCTGAAGTGATATTTGCCAGTGCAGGATCATACAAGAAAGGGCACAATGCTCATTTGCCAATACAACCCCCTGCCCTTACTATTCTTTTTCAAATAATACTATACTCATGGTAAGTACTAAAAATATGTACTCTACCATTCGAACACTTAATGTTCTTAAATGCCACTTTGTTCAGGGGAAATAGTCTTTGTTAAACATGAAATTCACTGAGAATGAAATTTATGTTTCAATCTGATCTACTATATTTATATATATATGTATTTATTTTTTTCCAGGTGATTACATCAGCTAAATCTCTGCCTAAAATGCCATGCCGCTAAAGCAAGTACTTAAAGGAGGCTGTTGATAACATATTGATGATATTGAGTCACATTAGTTGCTGGCTTATGCCTGAACTTCACAGCTGCTTTCTGGGGCTTGGATGATGGACAGTGAAAAGATCACTGGGAAAAAAGCTAGTATCACGGTGCTATCAGGGTATGTGCTGTGATTGCTACAAATAAACAGGTTAGCCAATTTCAGTTGAAGGAGCAATGTATCAAATTAAGTGATAGGACACTGAAGTCTAAGTTTTCCATTTCCATTTTTAAGAGAAACAAGCATCCTCAGAGACTGAGGCTGACTTAGATAAACATTCCTCTAGGGCACCTGTCAGTAACTAAAGCTCTTTTAAACTTGAACCACTGGCTGTCTCTGTGCTATAAAAAGGTGTGATTTTCAGTGGCAATGAAAATGACCATCATCGAGAGAGACATTAAAAATTCTCACAAGGATCCACTTTCCTATGTCCTGGACTATATTTCTTTTTGCAATGTTGAAAGCCTCACCAAACACCCGGCTTGCTATTTTATCAGAAATATTCTTCTTCCAAAGACAGAACTGTTTCATAACTGTCCACATTGGTATTTTATTGCCATGAATTATTCGGGATGAGTAATGAAGTATGGATCAGGGTGTCCAGAGTCATTTGTGGAGTGTGTCTGCTCTGCACTGTTATTTGATTCTCAACAGAGTTGTTCTCACTTTATTAAAAAATATTCATTGTAGCCTCTAATTTATATAGAGTCCCAAGTGATCTCCTGAATATTCCCCGTATTTTCAGGTAGGTACATTTGTATTAACTTATAAAATCAGTCAAGTGCAGGACTCTCAGCCCTACTAAAGTTAGTGTATTGTTCTGATGTCCTAGAATCTTAGGGGTATCAGATGACACATCAAATATCTTTTTTCCCCTCTTTGATTTCCATACCCTTCAACATTACACAGTTCTCACCTCATCTTCCTTCACAATAGAATTGCTCATTGACACAACTGACTCTTTTGGCTGAGCACAACTTCAGTTTGGCCCTTAGCTTCTGCCAGAGCAGAGGTGATGGCAAGAGCAGATGCAATTCCCAGGTGCTTCCTCAGGTTATTTGAAGCATCAGTACAGAAGAGTTCAACTGTGTGACTCACAACTAAAGCTGTTTTTAAGGAAGGAAAGACAGAGGGTGGACTGTCCAGTAAAATCAAGAAGAAAATTTGCAGAATCATCATCATAACCATTCTGCAAACTTACATTTCTTCCTAATCTGATCCAAAGGCTGCTGGATTTTGAATTTGGACCTATGTACAGATGCTTTTATCTCTCCAAATCTTACGTAGAATAAAATTTTGGCTGTCTTTACTGGCAGAGGATCTTGCAGTAGGAAGAAGTTCAGTCCAAATCCTTTCTCCATGTGCGGCTGTTCCAAGAGCTCCTAATTCACAGAGGCTCAACCTTGACCTTATAGCCTCCAGCTTCTACTACAGGATCATCTGGCTTTCCATCGTTGTGTCCCTAATAAGTAACTCACAGGCATAAGTCACTGAGCAGCTGAAGCAAGATGTTTAAAAAGAGGATGTCCTCTCTGCTTTGATAGCTAGCTATTATCTAATCGGTGTGGCAGTACTGGGAAGGTTATAGGTGATTCTGTAGCCCATCATGCCAAAGTGTGAAGAGCAGATAATTTTTATTTCATTATGCTCTTCTTCTGCAGAGTCCTCAATATTGTCTGGATGCTGTATGAACTTTAACCAATTCATGAAACGTGAACTGCTTATTAGGTGACCCAAAAGGTCTCTCCTCTACAATCTGTGAATAACAAACCAAAATCAACATACTGCTGATAAATGCATATGCATGAAATCTTTTAAGATCTCATGGCTAAAATAGCTGGTAATAAGCCTTCACAGCATTCTTGAGAAAGCAAAGCAGGAGGGGAAAAGAAGCCATCAAAAATAATAACATTCCTCTGAAAAATACTGCCTAAGCAAGTTAGTATCAGCTAAATGATCAATAGGTCACCATTATCTAAGATATTTACTTCTGATCTGCATTAATGCATTGCTGTGCTGAAATGTCCAACATGGCTCATATCAGTTAAAACTTCCTTCATTAAAATCTGCCTTCATGTAAAATTCACCTTGGTTTACGAGTTTGCCTTCAGTGCTGTACATTTGAATGTTTAACACTGCCAAACTTTCCACTATGCTCGCCTGCTGGGTGGACACTAGAGATATTTCAAGATGAAAACAAACCAAAGAGATGATTGCAGAAGGCTTATTATTATCAAAGAATGGGAAACAATAGACTTGTGCATATGCTCAGCCTTCTGCTACCATCATTCCACTATGTATTATCATTTTCTGTTACTGAAAAGTAGTCTATACACCATGTATCTCCTTAATCATGGATTTCTTAACTCTTTCAGGCACACGAAAATCTACAAATGATTATTTTGCTTTCACTACCTAAAAATGTTGAGGGCAATTTTCTTGACATCTGATGAATAGAAACTTAGTTGGGTTTAGAATCTGGAATTTCAGGTGGTTTTACTCTGTTTCATACATACACATTTTAAATTCAGATGGGCCCACATCCAAGTTTAACTCTACCCTCATTTTCCAGAAGGCAAATTCTAGTTCCTCCACCATTTGTATGTTAATTGCTCAGCATCACAATAAAACCACACATGCTCCTTGAAGGCACAAAAAACTCCCTCCTGACCCTTAGAAAAATCTGCCAGTTATTCCTAAATATAAAGCTGGCTAATAACAAGTTCTGTAAGTAAATTACACAGCACAGAGCACATACAGCTTTGCTCTTACTGGGCTAACACTGTATCCTTCAAGTTGACACTGTAGAGTGGCAAATGTGTAGTATTAAAGGAGATAGGCAAGAGTTTAAGAAAGGAGGTACAATACAGATGAGCATTAGGAAATATTCAATAGGGATAGAGAAAAGGGGATTCACTTGACAATTAGATTTTACCCTTTCTGTAAATCTCATTTGCCAAGCTGACAGAGTACGGCCTTGAGTTCTTCTTAGCAATAGCCCCTTACTCCTAAACATTTTGTTTTGGTCTGTCCAATGACTGCAGATTTATTCACTTGAACTCTTTCACTTCGTAACATTCTATAAATAAGCCCCACCTGGTCTATCTGTCCTTGTGTCCAAGTCCCTTCTCCCCCCAGCCTAACTCATACAGTTCCAGTTAATTGATGCCTTCCTTTAAATAAACTGGACTTTTCAAATCTTGATCTAATGCCCAGGCACTTTATGTCCCTCAAAAGAAGGCTTTTAACAGCTGCTCACCGTTACTACACACTAGATCAAGTATTCAGACATGGATCTATTAAAGAGGTCAACTCCCTCCTGATACTACAATAAAGAAGCTGCTGCTATATTAAACTTTGCTTAGCTTTGTTATTACTTCTCCTTCACTGCACCACTCAGCACAGAAATACCGCATTTCATAATCCATTTACCCAATTGATCAGGACTCTTTTGTGAACAACTTCATCCTTCTAAATTTTAACCATTCATCCTGTTTTAGCATCACCTGATAACATATGATAGCACAATACAAATCATGAAGAAAATGTTAGCACAAAGCCAACACTGTAACTACCACAAAAACAAATTTGCTTTTGTTCTTCATTGTTTGCTGTGTAAGAAACAAGGGGATACTCTTGCCCATCATTATTCCTATAAGCTATTCTCATCTGTGTATTCCTATTGACTTTACCACCACTACTTATATAACTGAAAAGATCTCATAGTTCCAAGTTTCCAGGATCAGGTCCTAGTTCTTCACCTGTCTTAATAATTTATTACCTAATCCGTATATGCAGAGTGTGTAGAATAATATATCCTGTAGAACTTTCTTAAAAGCCTCTGCTGCTTCACTCCTATCTAGATCAATATTTATTTAATTTAAAAAAGGAATCCAATTTGCTTGACATGATTTACTTTCTGGAAATCCATGCCGACTCGCATTATGATGTTGCACCCTTATTAAACTGTATGCAACTGTAGCCTTCTGCTGCTAGAAAATGTATTTTTGAGGCAGCGTTTGTAGTCAGTGGGATCCTCTGTGGGTGTGCAATGCCCAACACAAGGAATTCAGTGTGTGCTTATTGCCTAACTGGCCTCCTATTTCCCAGCTCAAACTGTTTTCCTTTAAAATATCAAACAAGAAAGCTCTTAGTTCTAATGTGCACCTACCCTGTAAATCATGGCCCAATGTCAGGAAACAACTTGTTCCCAGCATTGCAAAATCCCAGTCCCCAAGACCCAGAGAGTTTAGATGGTCTCACTGTGGAGCTTATTTTTGGGTCTCAGTCAGAAGCCATAAAGAATCAAAGTATTGACAGCACATAGCTATACAAAGCAAAAAGGAGCTGCAGGTTTTTCTTTTGTGTCCATGTTCCAAATAACACTCCACACTGTTAAATGACCTGAGGCAAGCTGTTCCTTCTGTTGCAACATGAAGCCACTTCACCAGTCCCTCTGCTCGCTTCTCTGATCCCATACATCACCACTGACTGATACTCAAATACCACCATGTGCTCCTGTCTAACACTACTGTCTCTTACATGCATAGTCTCATCAGCTAAGATAGTAGATGATGTTCTCTATAGCAGGCAGACATGACAACAGAGTATGCCACTTCAACACTCTTCTCCTTGGGCCTCAGCTTTCACGCAATTCTGTATGGCTGGCTGGGCTAAGTTCTGTCCAGTACTGACAGAAAGAGCAGAACCATCTCTGCTTTCCACATTATCTCCAATCTGGCATTTCCCAAAACATTTCCAGAATCTCATCCTACCAACAAGCATTTTCACAGCTATTTGCCTACTGAAGATTCTGCTTTTATTCTTCCTCCCCTCTGTTTCCTAGTACCATGCACTAGCAATGCTTTGAAAGGAGCTTTTACTGATTTCTTAAAGGAAATATGTGTACATGCAATAACCAGAATGGGCTGGACTTTCTTCATAAATATTTGCCAGGCTGAGATTCATCAGTACTGTTAAACAGAACAAAATCCCATTAGAGTATCAGGACTTTTTAACCTCTTTGTGACAGTATGGCCAAATGCCCATCCACAGATTTTCAGAATGTCAATAGCTGGGAGCAGAAACACAAACCTACCCACTTCCAACTATGACATAAATACAGAGTTTGTTCAAGTAGTATCAAGCTCTTGTCAGTAGTTCTCATTGAGTACCCTACCTTGAACTCCATTGGGGTGTATTTCTCATTCTTTGGGGTTGTGTTGCCCTTGTAATGGAGATGGTTGGGAGTGGTTGGGTGGATAACAGTCGACTCCTGGGACTGCCTGTGACAGCGTTGGCAGTACACGTAAATCACAAAAGTCAAGAGGCTAGAGCCAAAGAAACAGGAGACTCCAGTGGCAATCAGGTGGATGAGACTGAAACCTGCAAAGAAAATGACAACAGAAGCTATTTTAAAGAACAGCCTTTTCCCCTCTCATGACAGGACCACAGGTGCAAATCAGAGCTATGACATCTCAGGATCAACATTAATAAGCTGTTGAAGTCAGAGTCTTACATTCTAACATGAACTGACATAATCTCCCCACAAATCGATCTCTCCTCTGCAGCTCTGCCTTGTGCCGTTTAACAGGTTCATGCATTGTTTTCTCAAAGCTCCCTCCCTGTCTTTCCTCTCTCCCCTCTATTGATACTGCAACTAAACATTATGTTAAGCTGACAGCCAAAGAAATGAGCCATACAAACAATGCACATAAATGGATTTCAAAGCATGTGCATGTAATGGAAATAAAGGGATAGAAATGCTCAGTGTTTCTCTGAAGGGAAGGAAGGGAGGAGAAAGTCCTTTTTGTTGGCTGCCCAAAATGCCTATGGGACTGTGTGTGTTGGGGGGATACATATTCCTCCCCCATGTAATCCAAGTGTGCTCAGCATTCTTGCTATTCACTTGGCAGCATTGCCTTGGCCATGTCTGCAATACCTCTGAGATGAGTTTATACCATTAACAGTGAAATAGGTCCTCAGGGGAATAGGTGGACAAAGGAAAGGGGGAAGCTGCTTGTAAAACAATTCTTTGTTGGCTTTCTCCACAGATTGCACAGATAGGAAGCCAGTTGCAGGCAGGTGTCTACAGTGCAAATATTTCAAACAGAAAAGCTCTTAAATGTATAAAAGCCTCCTATGGAGATCTCTTCATGTGGGACTGCAGCAGCATCCTCCAAGCAGAGCACTGACCTCTGGAAGGAGCTGTAGCTGTGCATCCCATGTGCTGGGAGGGACCTAACTCACAACTCCAGCTGGTGAGGAGAAGGCAAAGTCAAGCAGAATTCCTTGGTCCTCCCTCACCTCAAGTGCATTTCAAACCCCATGCTAAAACCAACCACCAACAGATCTCCACTGGTAACAAAACAAACAGTAGCAACCTTTACAGCCACCAAGTTAATGAAGCAACCAGAGGCAATCTTGGGTAGCAAAACTTAATGACCCTGTTTTCTTTTGCTATGTGCAGGGGGGAATCTATATAAAATTGATGCCTTCAAATGCTACTGCCTTTCCTCTGCCTTTGCATCTTTCAAACAGAAATGATGGGACCCTAGTGTCTGGGGGTGACCCCTCTCTGGTGGGACCCCAGGGCAGCTGTCCCAGGGCTCAACCACATTGTCTTGATGGTGACTGCAGTGGTGACCACACCAGCAAAATTCCCATAATGCCATAAAAGCCAATTCATTTCAACAGACTGCTGTGGTGACTTGACTGTGTGCAGAGAAATAGAAGGGACTGCTTGGAGACTGGCTTTAAATGAGGTTCATTCTTAGTCTGATCACGGTATGCATTTTTTGGTGCCATGTTATATTTTAACTGATATGCTTTTCAAATAGAGAATTCTGCCCATTAGTCTACAACTCTCCTCTAATCTTTAGTTAAAAATATCCTCCTGAGTTTAAAAAGAACAAACCTGATAAAGTTCTATAGGAAAGTAAAGTACTTCAATCACCATTACAGTGAGGAACACGTAGAATTTATTGGACTGCTGTTAAACCACAATATAAAATTCTACTGCAAGAATACCACACTCTATTGTGTTTTGGAAGATGGTCCTAAAAATCAGCAGAAAGATGATAATTTCTTACTAAATATTACAACATTTTAAAAAAAGACATTTCCTTTCTAAAAATCTCCACCTGATTTATGTCACTCATGACAGCTAAAACACAGAATATTCAGTTTACTGTGTTCAGTAAAGCCACATGACATTGCCACCTTCCCTTCCTGCACAGCTTTGCTTATATTGCAGTGAGTGTTTCGTTTCACTGATAGATTTGCAAGTCACTACAGTAGGAAATATTTTCTAAAACATAAAGCTTTCTTATGCTTCACACTTGCAGTCAGACCAATCTGATTTTTCAGATGACTCTTAGCCATATCTTAGGGAAAAACCAAATTATTTTGTTTGCTGCATGTGCATCCCCAGGGGCAAAGCCTTCTGGTTCATCAGGTCAAAAATATAGATTTTCTGAGCTGCATTAACAAAATGTCTATTGATTGGTTTCTTTGCCAAATATTGTAGAACACCAAGTAATAAATAATATTAGCTATGGTAAAACATGTATTGCAGCAACAGATACAAAGCAGGTGATAAAAGAAGGAAATGTAGACACAGTGTGGAGCTTCAGAGACCAAGCCATAGCAAGGAGTCCTGGAACCAAAGCAGTTATGTTACAGCCTCTGAGAGAGTGACACAGAAAGCCAGATGCTGAAATCTTAATACCATTGATTGCCCAACAGCCACAATCCAAGAGGCCACATTTCCATGCCATAGGTGGTTTGCTTTTTTTTGCCATGAGCTCTATGGGAAGAAGAGATTTTGGCAGGCTGCAGATGATCTAGACTTTGGGCAAGCAGGGATGTCGTGCTAGCAGGAACTGACAGAACCATGACTGTGAAAGCAGCATTTTAAATTATCACAAAAACATGCTACTTTTTTCAGTCTGCATTTTCATCCTAGCGGTCTCCTAGAGTAGTGCAACTGTAACACTAACAGCTGGATCTTTCCAAGCTACATGCAGAAAGGAGACACAGCTTCTGTGAGAGGCAGTGTCTTGAGCAAAAGGAAGTGCTTGGAGGACAAGCATAAACTCTAAACTTGTCCTATAGATAGGACAAAGGATCTAGTAGACCCTGCTTATTAAAGTTTTTATATATTATTTAAAAACACCTGCCTCCAAGGAGGCTTAAGGTGGTGGAATGGGGCATATCCCTTCCTTTCTCCTAAACCATTTACTCTTTGGAGAGGGAGAGAGAGAGACAAGCAAAATGCTCCCTGGTAATGGATGACACTCAGTGGCCAACCAAAGCCCCAGAATAAATAAAAATCTTGGAACTGACAAGTGGACATGCGATACATTCTTCCAGTCTGACTCAGACAGCAAGACTCCAGTGGAATTAAGGCTATCAGTGGGATACAAGCTCTGCAGATTAATGGTTTAGTTGATACTGCACAGGCAGAAAAGAAGTCAGGTTAAAATAAAAGTAAGATATATAGTTAATGGTACCCTACCTCCACAGTTTGTGCTCTCATCAATGCTGGAGGCTGGCAGGATCACTAAACAAAGAAAAGAAGATTGTAGAAAGTTGTCATTTTGCCATCACTTTACTTCTTTAAGTAATTAACCCCCCTGTGCTCCAGACACCAGAAGGTGCTCACGTGTACTGTAGCAACTGGGAGTCTCTCCAAATTGAAAGGTAATCTCAAAGTGTGAAACACAGGCAATAAAACCTCTCCAAAGACCTGACAATTCCAGTATTGTTACCTGTTTAGATTCCTCGAATTTAGGGGAAACATGATAGCTGAGAAAACTATGAAAAAGAACAATGCCATTGCCTAGAGATGTCAGATTTTTCAGTCAGGTATTTAAGTACTCCAGAAAAGAACATGTGGAAAGGGGTTATTCAGTCTATACACAGATCAAATATTTGCCTGAGAGATTCAATTTCCACAAAACATAGGGTAGAAGGTGCTGATGACCATCTGTCCATCAACAGTGTCACTGTTAGATACTTAAGTAATCTCCTCACTCCACGTACCGATTTTATCCATCTGCCTCATTTTATTTCTTTACTCTTTTGGGACACTCCTTTTGATACTTGAACTCAAAGACCTTGCGTTGTCTCTATCCATACTAAAAAGAGAGATAATTTCTGAGATGAACTATGTGAGGATAAAAGCTTCAGTTCAGGCAAGGCAATACCAGCTATTTGTTACACATCTAGGTAGTTCAGTTTTAAAGAATTGGTAAGCTGTCTTAAAGGAATGCCAGTTACCCTGGCCACAGGCGATTTTATAGCAAGTTTATTTATATGTTTGCTAGGTTTTCTAGAAGCATCCAAACCTAATTTATAATAAAAGAGAATCTCAGCCAAGTTCAACAGTCAGGGCATGAGATGCTTTCCTGAATTGCCCCACCCTCTCCCTCTTCAATGACACTGTACATACCAGGAATTTCATTATACAGGCAATCTTGGTACTGGGTGCTGTTTCCAACACACTGGGAGGAGTCTGGGCTGTGTACCTTGCAGTAACGGCTGCGGTATTGGATGCCCTCTTCATTACACAGGCTCCATGCTGACCACTCTGCCCAGCCCCCTGAAAATCCAAGATTAGGAAAACACACAGACAACATCACCAAGATGTAAAAGATCCTTTGTAAATACCAAATTTCTCCTGTGCTGACGAATGTCTAGATCATAGCCTGGCCCTCTCTCACACGTGTAATCCAGGAGCCTTTAGTGGATTTAGTTTTCTCAATATGAGTAAAAGTGCAAGAATCATACTCCTCAGGTTTTATTTTGTTAATATGGACCAAAACAAGTTGCCTGAGCAAGGCACAGTAGAGAGTTGTTTTAAAACCCCCTATATTGGCTCTCTGGTTAAGAGCTAGATGGAGCAATGTTACAATAGGACCTTCAAGCTTTCAGAATGCTTCCTTATAGAGTCAGCACAAGTTACAGCAGTTAGAGAGTTCTGCTGATGTTCCTAAGCGAGCCTGCATTGGATCAGAAAGACTTGAAGGTTGTTGACAACTAGCACAGATCTAAAGCCTGACCTCTGACATGTACGCAAGCTTGTCTGCATAAGAAAAAAGGACTGTTCCTTCAGCAGCTGTACAGATTGATGCTTCATGACTCCTTTGCTTGCCTCCTAAGCTTTCACACCAAAGAACCAACTTCCTGCTTTTTCCAATTACTTTAAATGGATTGGTTAACAAGATTTCCCTGTCTGGCAACAGAATACCATGACCAGGGGCTAGTAAACAGGTAAAGAGGAGGTGATGCATTACAGTTGAACACTGGAATGTCTCCTTTTGATCTGGTTCAGTAGATATTCACTGAATGGACAGAACAGCTTTTAACTGGTGGTTTTTCTGAAGTATTTTTTAAACATTTTGTAGATGTTTTTTGCTTCCACTACCACCCAAGCCAACTCGAGCACGGATAAGAACTGGCTACCTTCACATGGGTGTGTGTTGCAAAGGGCCTCCTCAGTGTGCAGACCAATACAGATATCCTCTCCACTAGACGGAGCTGGATTGGTGCAAGTCCGCGTGCGCTGGTAATGTCCTCCTCCACAGGTTGCTGAGCAGTGAGACCAAGGAGTCCAGCAAGACCATGAGCCTTTCACTGAAGGATGTTGAAGAGCAAGGGGAAAGAGGTAGAAGGCCATTGGTTATTCCTCTCATTTTGACAAAGCTGGAAAGTCCTAATATTTCACCTTCCAGATCCACCTCACCCAGACTAGCTAGCAATTTCTTGTACCCCAGGACATTTGAGCCTGACAGCAAGAGCTTCATATCAAAAGAGGGCAAAATGTGCTGCACTCTGCGGACGCAGAATGCAGTCTATGCACAAAAAGAGCCTGCACCATAAAATGCCAAAATACACTACTCTTAAGGGTAATCATTGAAATACACTATTGTATTGTAGTCCTTTTTAGAATAAAACATTGTTATTATGCTCTTTATGCTTCATGTAGAGCAACATCATATTTACTTGGGGAAAAAATTGTTGTACAACCTCAGTGGGGCTTATATAGCACTTTCTTGGGGAGTCCCTGACTCCTCTAGTTCCAGCCTTTAGGAAACAGAAATTCAGAGGGTTTATTTTTTGTCCCTGCTCATTGCAGAGGGGGTTGGACTCCGTGACCTTTAAAGGTACCTTCCAACTCAAACCATTCTATCTGAGCACAGCTCTGTAACACGTTAATGGTAAAACTAAGGAAGGACTAAAGATCCCCGATTCCCACCACCCCACCCCCCTCCCTTGTCAGGCTATCTAATTTACAGTCCACATGCCATCAATTCAGAAGACAATAACCTGATGACTTGGTGCAAGATAAACCCAGGAATTGTATATAAACATTGAGTGAGGCAGGGAAGGAGGAAGACACAGAGAAATAGTAATCATGCACTCAGAACAGATTGTAAAACATTGTAGAGTCCAAGGGAAGATAACAGCACAGAAGAAGGCACAGACATTAGTGAAAAGCCACCAAGAGCTTCCAAAATAGTACTAATAGCTGCCTTTATAGTGCTAGAGTTATTTTCTTTTTATAGGCCATAGAGTGCATATTTGACACTCCTGCTATGTTCTTGCTGCATATTCTGATCATATCTGCATTGGCATTTTATCTTGTATTGAATTTTAGAATAATAATATTATCATTGTAATTTTCAAATGTAGGCCACAAACTGTATTGCCAGAGGTAGATAATTGCTAGAACTGCAGAGACAAAGTAATTTGTGCAAGATCACTTAAATTTAGGTTAGCTATTACAGTACAAGACAGGTAAGTGAGAGAGAATACAGTAGTCAATGATCTATTATTACTATTCTGGACAAGGAGTGCAACATAAATATGAGGACAAACTCGAAAACCAGGAAACCAGGCAAGAATACTCCCTGCTGGCTGTGCAGGAAATGGTAACTGATGTCAAGAGTAGATGCCCATCGCAAGAACAATACGTAAGCAGGAGAGGGGGAAGAAACAAGTGTTCACAAGAAGAACCACCACATCAAGCATCTCTACACAGTATTAAGCCACATTTATTAAAGCCTGTCTCCTCATCCAGGTGCAGAGGCACCATCATGCCCTCCACTGGATGGAGAATCAAACTTTCTTGAAGCAATTCCTAAACAAGCAACAATAGTATTTCCTCAAGAGGATGTGGCTGTGTTACCCTCCGATCCAAAGTGAAATCTAAGTCATGGCACTGAACATCACAGTATCATACAACAACTTTAAAAAAAATTAAGGAAAAATAAGTAAATTAATTTTAAAATAGCAGCTTGGAAATGCAGATTAGTGTGTGTGTGTGTGTGTGCTGATCTATCATTAAGATAGGGAAGAACTCCACATTTCATGCAGGCAGATAATCAAGGTTACCTGGGCAGGGATGTGGATTGCAGTCTTGGTACTCCATCGCTGAACCCACACAGGGCAAGCCACCATTTTTAGGCTCAGGGTTTGTGCATGTTCTCTTCCTGGTTCTAAAGCCCAACTCACAGTCCCTGGAACAGGAAGACCAGGCTCCCCAAAAGGACCAGCCCCCATTGATAATCCGTGCAGAGGTCTTACCAGACTTGAGGAGGTCATCAACAAGAACTTCAAGGAAAACAAACAGACAGCACAAGATCAAAAACTGATCAGTTGGACTTTTAAAAAGGGCTGCAGCTTATGAATAAATTTGGGACTTATGTACTATGGGGCAGAGTTTTTGTTGGAATCTCTTTGCAAGAGTTTTGTTCCATAGGGTCACAACTAACCTAGACACAAGAAATCCGTACACACTAACTAACACTAAAGTTTACTGATAACCTTGGTAAGTGACCTTTCTGGGCAATAAATTAAGGCAGTGAATTGCAGCAGTACTGCAGGGAATACAGACAGAGGCAATGCACAAGGGGACCTCCCAAGAGAAAGAAGAGTAAAGGTATGCTGCCCCATAGAACAGCTCTGCTCTTCCTCTCTACACCCTCATTTCATGACAGTTCTCTTTGAGCCAATCTAACAGCAGCAAGTGCAAGTCTATGCACTGCACAGAGCTCACAATTGTATTGATTTCTAAGTCATAGAGCTCTCTCCATCCCTTCTACTCTGCAGTGACTCTAGTCAATGCTATACACACAATCAGCTTCTTGCTATTCTGAGAGAATCCCCCTTCCATCATCAAATTCAAGCTTGCCCCATGAGCTGACAAGACGTACAGTCAGTATCACACACTGCTGAGCCATCATTGGGGCAGAATCGACTCTCTGTTTTCTTCCTTCCAAACTGCAGCTCGTGGGGATCAGACAGCTGGGCACGACACGTGTAGCGGAAGCGCTGCTCCTGGCGGGCACCATTCTGCGTGATGTTGACAGGCATCCAAGGGGTCCAGGGTGTGTTCCTGCGTACCTCCGGGCAACTTTCTGGGTTGCAGGTCTTATATTCCTGCCAAGAAAGAAAATAATTTTTTCTTTACTTACTAAATGGCAGCAGCCTAACTGACAGAGATTTATTTACACTCTAGAAAACAAGGGGGTACAATCTGGATCTAAATCAACCTCCATCCACCTTAACTGACCTTGCAGACATAAGTTAGCGCTGGTCACAGCAAAAAATCTGGTGACTATGGAGGTAACAGTGGTGTATAGCTTCAGGTGGACCTCAACTGTGCTTACAACTTTTGTATCTCACTCAGGTTTGTGTTTCTTTGCTGATTCAAAGCCACGTGGGGCTTCAAAAGTTTGGTACACTATGGGCAGGAGAATAACTTAGGCAATACATAATAATAATAACAGCAAAGAATTTTTTTGCTGTGACCCTGAGCTGCAGCCCTCAGGTCAGCCTAGAACTACCACATGAGGACAAAATGTTAGTAAGGTTTGTTTCTTGAAAAGTTTATTTTTTTTATTTGGAAGCTGGTTTTAATTTATCCTTTTTGCAGCTGTTTTTGGTTAGTTGCCTTTTGAAGTCTCTAGTGAGAGCTATGAAGCATTTGCCATGCTTGGTGGAGAGCATCCATTGAGTATGGACAACATTTGGGCTGGATGGGGATGAGGTGATCTGGGGCTTTTAAAATTCCTGCTGCTAGTGAAGGAACCCCAGTGACAAACATTGAGTTCTCGATTAAAAATAAATATATAAGACACCTCTTCTGGTAGAGAGAAAGAAATGGAATGTTTCAGGACTTCACAATTCTAGAGTAAATGTCAAACAGCTTGTGAACAGATGGCAGGTTCCAGATCAAATCTGCTTATTCTGAAAGAAAACTCTCCCCAAAACATTAAAACAGCTGCATGAAACATCTGCCAGAATAGGAAATGGCAAATAAAGAGAGAAAAATGGGTGGCCTTTGCCTCACTGTTGGATTAACTAAGTGTTTGACTTGTTGCTCACTCAGGTATGACAGTGAGACTAATTTCTGAAGAGTATAGGGCTTCCTTGACTCAATATGATCATCACTGGGAGTGGGACTGAGAAAAAAAATACCATTTCCGGTGAAGAATTTTATATCTATGCCTACAGAGACCTAAGGAATTCCTCTGTACACTAGTCTGTTCTCCCCCAGCAATTTCACTGACTGGAGAGCTGCCACTTCTCTGCTTCCCAGTTTATTTCTGCACCCTCTCCACCAAAAGCTGAGGTAGCATTTTCTTCTAGTTCAAGTAATAAAATGAAGATGGAGAGAGGAGTTAAATACTAAGTTCCTAGACACTAGATATCAATAGGTGTCCCTTATTCAATGCCAGTAAACAATACATACCACAGCACAGCCTGGACATGTATTTCCATTTTCACAGGACCTTTGCCTTGAATGAATCCCTCCACCACAGTTCACACTACATTTATTCCAAGGCCCCCATGAAGACCAAAAAATTGGTAATGGACATGGACTGTTCTCATTACAGAATCTGAAAGAAGAAAGTGCATAGCTCAAAAAATACCCATGTCAGCACATCTGAGGGACAAAATGGTGATGGATACAAGACTGCACACTGCATTTGGGTACAATTCATGCGTGCACAGAAAGCCAGCGGAAAGCTGACACAACAGTCAGATAAGCAGTATTCCTCTTCAGAGAGAGCTGAACTTCTTGTGCGGAACAGGGAGTGGTTAGCCAGGCAGACAGACTGGGTTTTTGAAACTACTCTAATCCCCAAACTTTTCTGCATTGAATTCACAAAAGAACTCATAAGTTGAAGCCCATGTGTCACAAGGAGACAGTGAACGGTAAATAATTTCAGCTGGATGACCAGTTGGAGATCAACTCCACAGTGCTCTATAACTAATAGCAGGTGCTAAACACTTAACTATCTTCTCTTCACACAATCTGGCCTTTATTGTTTCTTGGAACCTAAGAAACTCCTGTTTGCAACTGAAGCAGAACTAGGTGCTACATGCTAAAAGCAGCCCCTAAACTAATGCTATTTCATGTCATCTTTTCAAGAGCTAACTTAAATTTTGTCCACCTTTTAAATCAATATTGTTCTCAAACTGAAGCACACAGGACTACAATTCTCAGATGTAGTCCTTAAGATCCAAAAAGGACAGTTGTACATGGCCACAAATCAAACTAAACTTTAGAATACAGTGGATGAAGGAAGTTAAATGAATTTCCCCTTGTATTGTGAGAAATGCAGAGGTATTTGTCTTAAGTGACCACTCAAGGGACAAGGAGCAGCCTATTGACCAGCAGAAGTGGCCTTTAATGAAATGTCAAATCTGGAAAACAAACCTTAAAGCACATGTTTAATGAGGGGCTGGACTTGAAAAAGTAATAGTGTAGACAGTTCTCTAGGTTAAAAAAGTAGTCTTTTAGGGATTTTGCATGAAACTTGCTTAGAGTAGAGGGGGAAAAAGAATGTTTTTCTGGTTCCAAGCTCTGCAAAAACTCAACCCTGAATCCGTGAATTAAACTGTATCTTGTATTGAACTTTCGGTGCATCAGCACAATTTAGGAATGGTGCAATTGGCAATCAAAGCTGCACAAAACTGCCTCCTCGGGGATGCATCACAACAGTGTAACTGTATCTAGGAACTCTACAAGGCTATCAGCAGGCACAGTTTCCCCTGTTTCTGTGGAGGTCAGCCCTCTGAGGGACAGGAACACTTGTGAAGGTCTGAAAGGTCCTGGCTGAGCACAGAGGCAGCTCTGAACTCTCTGATGTTCGTGTTATTGATAGAGAGTGGCAATGCATATGTGCAACCTCTCCCTTCCAGGCTCTGGAATTCCTTCTGCTTTGTGCACTCAGCTAAACAGACTTAATCCGCATTCAATCTGCTACCACTTCCAGCTGCCAACATTATCACTGCAAAAGTAAACACAGCATTGTGGACATCTCTTACCTTTCTTCCCTGCTCTGTCCAACGCAGACTCTACCACCATACCGTGGAGCAGGATTGCTGCAGGTTCGCTGGCGGACCTGAAAACCTATCCCACACGAGGTGCTACATGGAGCCCAGGAAGACCAGGGTGTCCAAGCGCCATTTCTAGCAAAGATGGAGAGAGAGAAGGGAGAACAGGGATGATTGAATTGTCTACATTGTGCTCTGCTTAACAACAAACATATAAGGTGCAGACAGGAGAATGGATGAACTCATGGGAAGGAGATTATGAATTCATTTCAAACAGAGTTTATGTCACAGTATCACAGTAATGATAAGGCTGGAAAAGACCTTAAAGATCATCCAGTCCAACCTAAATTCAACTTAACCAAGTAAACCTAACATCTAAAATCTAGATCATGCCACTCAGCACTTCACCCAGACCAACCTTGAACACCTCCAGAGACGATGACTTGACCACTTCCACGGGCAGCCCTTTCCAAAATCGGATCACTCTTTCAGTAAAAAACCTTTTCTTAATGTCAAGTCTAAACCTCCCCTGATGGAGCTTAAGATGTCAGTGGAGATGCAGAAATGGAAGTTTCAGAAGTGCTTAGTATTGACCTAACTTTCCTCCCGTTGAAGTGTCTGAGAATTACTGTCTACTCAGGTAGAAAGAGACTTGGGGGTACTAGTGGACAGTAAACTTAGCATGAGTCAGCAATGTGCCCAGGCAGCCAAGAGGGCTAATGGCATCCTGGCATGCATCAAGAATGGTGTGGCCAGCAGGGTGAGGGAGGTTATCCATCCCCTGTATTCGGTACTGGTTAGACTGCCCTTAGCATATTGTATTCAGTTCTGGGCCCCTCAGCTTAAGAAAGATGTTGAGGTGCGGGAATGAGTCCAGAGAAGGGCAACCAGAATGGTAAAGGGTCTGGAAGATAAGTCCTATGAGGAGAGGCTGATGGAGCTGGGTTTGTTTAGCTTGGAAAAGAGGAGGCTCAGGGGTGACCTTATCACTGTCTATATCTGAAGGGTGGTTGTAGTCAGGAGGGGGTTGGTCTTTTCTCCCTGGACACTGGAGACAGGACAAGGGGTCACAGTTTTAAGCTCCATCGAGGGACGTTTAGACTTTACATTAGGAAAAGGTTTTTCACTGAAAGAGTGATCAGATTTTGGAACAGGCTGCCCATGGAGGTGGTTGGGTTACCATCTTTGGAGGTGTTCAAGGTTAGTCTGGATGAAGTGCTGGGTAGCATAATCTAGATGTTAGATGTTAGGTTTACTTGGTTTAGTTGGATTTAGGTTGGACTGGATGATCTTTAAGGTCTTTTCCAGCCTTATCATTACTGTGATACTGTGATACTGTAACTGAAGAGAATGAAGCTGATGCTGAATGATTTTGGAAATATCTCCTAGATTTTGCTGGGCAACAGTGTGGTTTCTATAACTTTCACTGACTGTTTTCCCTTCGTCTCCCCCACGTCTCATGATTCTGCTTTTCTGAGCCCATGGCTGATCCCAAAGGTGTATCTTCTGAACTGCTGTTCACAAAGAGAGCAGGTTTTGAGGCTCACAAATATCAGCTGCATGAAATATGTAAATAACTTGCCCTCTGCTAATCCAGAGGGTACTGGTGCTTTAAATCTCTTACAGAAATACTACTGCCAGCTCCTGTGGGTTTATCACAAACCTCATAATATGTGATGTTTTCCTAAAGCCTTCAGCATTGAATTCTATTAAGAGGAAATCTCAAATTTCATTAAAAATAACAATAAGTGCTTCTAGCTTTCATGGCCACCTGCAGACGTCACTCTAGTGTGACTTTAAATCTATGGAAACCAGAGGCAATTAAGAGCTCAGAGGCAGGATGGAGTTTCATGGTTTAATGAGTGATCACATCTCTGCTGAGCAGTGGTAACAGCCTGAAGCAAATGTAATGTAAGACCACTTATTTCACACCTCATGGACCAAGATGCTGCCAAATGCTCTGTGCCTCACTGCTGCAACAGGCTGAGCACGTGCAGGTGGCTGGCTCCTGTGATGCTGCTGCCATGCAGCGACTCGACAGCACGCTCACACACAAGCCAACATTTTAATCTTTAAAATCTTGCATTTATTAAAGCTCACCTTCCTCTGATTTGGCAGCACTACTGAACCTTGGAGCAGGAGAGGAGGAATTATATCTCATCTCTTCTGTGCTGCAGGTTTCATTTCATACGGAGCCAGAGGCAATGGTCTGTCTTACAGAACTGCCTGATCTTGACACTTCACTGCCTTAAGCCAAAAAACATCTCTTTTTGTTGTTATTTATTTTTTTAAAATAAAAAAAAAAGCTTTTCTAAAGGGTCTAGCTGAAAAACAACTCAGGTGCTTTCTGGTTCTTGAAAGCTAAGCTTGAAAACAGATGCTAATTTTCAAAGCATTTACCAAACTAATAACAGTGCTGGCAAGAAACATTTTCTGGCATAGCACCAATCAGGGTAGAGGATGAAAGTTAAAACCCACACTGCCCTTCGCACTATTCGTATTTGTTATCAACTCTTGCCTGTTCTTGGCAGCTTTATTTCAGAACCTTGTTAAGACTTTTTTCCCCTCCTCCTCTTGTTCTGTCATCCCGCTCTCTCCT
The DNA here is from genome assembly GCA_013397515.1 of Upupa epops. Lineage (NCBI taxonomy): Eukaryota > Metazoa > Chordata > Aves > Bucerotiformes > Upupidae > Upupa > Upupa epops. The sequence continues at coordinate 191,565 of VZRI01010772.1, read as the reverse complement.
TCCCTTCCCTTCTCCTGCCCCAAACAAGGTTAAAGAATAAGAATCTCACTTACATAAAATTCCTACAATTGCATCTTATTACACCAGGTTTTAACCCACCTAATACCTCCCTATTCCTTAACTCAAAGGAAGCTTATACATAAAATCATGGAAAGGAAAAATCAAATTGAATGTTGCTGTTATTGGAACAAAAATGAGGAAGTAAACCCCTAAAAAAGCAAGAATTCTCAGAGTCTATTAGTCTTTCACAATGTTTAACAGAAATAAAGACATTTTCCATTTTCAGATCTCCAGCTTTCTAACAGAACTAATCTTTAAGCGTCCTGTTCCATCTTCAGAAACAAATCTCAATACCATATGAAGTCAATTAAAGGAAACCTGAGGGCTCAGGCAGATGTAGGATGACCAGATGTCTCTATTTTTCAAACCATGTTGTTTCCTATGTCATAATATTCAATAATCTATTTTTCATCCTCCTTCTTAGAAGCTATTCTTGCCTCATTTGCCATCAGAGCAATGCTGATAAAACCATTTACAATGGACAAAAAGCGCCTGCCTGGGGAAGGTTCCACTTAGCAGAACAGGAAGGGCTGCCCACATTTTGGGCAACACAGCCCACAACTGGTAGGAGAGATGCCAGTTAAAACATCATTATTACTGAATTTTTGATGCCAAAACCAGCACTGTTCTCCAGGGACGAGCCAAGAGCCAGCTGTCCTTAATGGAATGAATGTTTATGTAGAAGACAAAATAGATAAAAACTATATTGACCCAACATTTACCAAAATGTTGACTGGCCCCACCCTAGTTAAGCAGTGCTTTCACTATAGCATCATCTTTCCTTGAGTCATGGCATGATGTACTTTGAGGGTGGTGGGGTAACATGCACACAAATACTGTGGCTATGTTTGGGCAACTAACCAGAGGATATTTAGGTTCCATACTGTTCAAACATGAACTTAGACTTTCCTGGAAATGCAATACTTGGACACAAGCTGAGCTGCACGTGCTGTTTAAGTGCCGTCCCTGGCAGGCAGACCCTTCCCAAGGGCTGCTCACTGCCAGACACTGATCTGTTGCCTTCAGCCAGCCAGGGTGCTGTAGGCAGCTCACAAAGTCGCAGAGCAAGGTGAACAACCTATGCTCAGAGCTGGGCTGGGACCCGTCTTTACAGGCATTGTTCTGAAGGAGCAAAGCTTGCTTTTGGCAACATAACCTTGTTAGCCAAACTCTGAAAAAAATAAGATTCAGGGACTTTTTTAGCCTATTGCTTTTCAGTTGGCTAACAACTACCTCTGCCTTACCTCCTGCTCACAGGTGGGGTATGGTCAAGGGAAACAGGCACAGCCTAAGAAAGGTTAATGTCTACACTAATTTGGGGTGTTTGTCTTCCAAAACCCCTGTCTGAACGTCCTTCCCTCAGATCCCCTGGGCTCTTTTATTTTTCACTGACCTCAAGCTGGACTTCACCTACCTGAGGCTGGGATAAAACAACATGGTCACAGAAACACATGAAAGGACATAAGCTGTGGATAGGCGCAACTCTTGTTCCCTTCCTAAAAAGCATAATGATGCTGAGATACCTTGAGCAATTTGCGACCTCGATTCTGGACCCTTCACAGCCGCGCCCTCCACAGCGAGGACGGGGGCTGTCACACGAACGTGACCTACACATACAGGAGCCTGTGCTGTCCCCATCCGAATGCTCACACAGTTGCCATGGGGACCAAGGCCCCAGTCTTCCATTTGTTGTCAGGTTTTTCACCTAATTTTAAAAGAAAAAGGTCATTAATAGCAAGTTTATATTTCTGGAGACAGTCCCTCAATGGAGATGCCAAACAAATCTGCTGGGGAAATCAGGATGCAGCTTACATGGGAGCTGTCTGTGCTTGCAAGCAGGATTCAAAACAGAAGGTTGTTTTCAGGCAATGCTACATCAGTATTTACCCTGCAGATTCCAGCCCGCATTCCTAACGTGTGTGCACAGGCACCCAAGCTGGCCCAGATAGCACTACTGCAGGCACAAGCTCCCATGCTCCACTCCACACCACTACCTCTGTGAGCTCCCTCATCCCACAGCACACTGTTCTCACTCCATTGTGTTCCCACCTGTGCTGTGCTTGGGGCTGTTCCTGCTGGTATTTCCCATGTTAGCACTTGTATAACCATGGTGACCAGCTGATTCAGGGGTTTGCTGCATTTGACCTTGGCCAAATACACAGTAAGGACTGGCTGGCTCCCTTTCTAAATAAAGTGGTTGCCCAGATGGGAAAGCTGAGTGAAGGATAAAAGGTGAAGGAGATGATGGTGACTAGAATTAATGTTTAGAATCATGTAGTGACCTAAAGAGCAAGGATTCACCTCAAGGCAAGTGGCTGTGCTGTTCCCTCTGCTCTTTGCTTCATGTCTGTGACAGCCCTAAAGAGGCTGGGGCTTGCACTACAGTGCGCCCGAAGTGCGCTAGGCAGTAGTGCTGGCAGATCAAAAGCATGGGAAACAGAACTATTTCAGACTGGCACTGGTAAAGACCTTCCAGGAGAAAATGTGTCACTCCCCTGTGCCTTGTTTTGGTCACAGCTTCTCAATATAAGACTGAGTTGGAGGATGAGTGCTACCTGCACCTCTCAGGATTTCTCCCAGGTAACCACTGCCTTCTTGTGCTCAATCCACCCCTAGTGCAAACTCCAGCAACTCACTGGAAAGCTACTCTGACTTCCTCTCTGCTCCTGACTTCAGAAACATGAGTAAGAAAGTCATCCACATGGGTCATGGCTAGGTTCAGTTATTTCCTGATACAGTGCAACATCATGATGCACCATCTCCACCTGTCCCTTCATCCTCCCCCCACCATGTCCCAAAGTGCAGGGTCTGGAAGTTGGGATGGCAGCTACCTACAAGTGACTTGTCTCCACTGCTGTCACCCGTTGGTAAAAACTCTGGCAAAGGCAATAATGAACTTGGCCTCAGTGTTGTATGCACTGAAGGGTCAGGAAAGGAACCAAATGAGGTCCTGGTGAACTGTCCTGGTCCCAAATCTGGGCCATCGACCACTGGCAAACCCTGTGCTTCCCTGAGTTTTGTAGCCAGTGGGATTAGTCTCATGCACTGCTCTAAGCAGGAAACAATTTCTTCTGCTTTACAAAGAAACTGAAGCACAGAGAGGCCGTGAGTCTGTTAGGGATCTGTGCAGGGTGCCAGACACCACCACAGGAGCAGACCTTTAGTAGTGCTTCCAGACACTCATCCTCTGAAACACGCTGCTCTGTGCTTAGTGTCCAAGGAAGGCACTGCGTTAAACACTCACAATGCACCTCTGTGGGCTGTGAGCTTCTCCTCTCACCCACCTCCAGCAGCATCAGAAATAGGCAGCAGTATCATGGAATTCATTTAGATCTGTTCCTGTGCTCATCAGGCTGCAGTTAGGGGGTTTCAAGCATCTGTTGCAGACCTTTGTTTGCAATACATTATCATGTTGCTGTAAAAATTTGCTCTGGGCTGCAGGTTACAAGGCAAGATGCCCAGAGAAAGCTGGGCTTGTTGTTGTGGTTGAGTTTGTTGTTCTAAACATGCATGCAATCAAAACT